>VDFB02270651.1:628721469-628971145 GCA_007258455.2 Sequoia sempervirens
CGGGCCATCCATAGACCAGTAGAGGGTCATGGTGACAGAGGCAAGGGAAACATTCATAGAGACCAAGCTTGGTTGAGATGATACAATACTTTTTGTGTCTTATGGGTCATTTTTGATAGCCCGATGGGCCTTTTGTACTAATTGACATATATGTACAGTGATCTAATTCATTTCCTTGTACTATGACAGTTGCGTTATTGATATATATATATGAGCCGATGATGATTTTGATGTGATGCGATGTGATGTGTACCTTTTACTTATGTATGTATGATTTTACTTCTATATGTTGTGCAATGATATTTTTATGGATGCATTTATTTCTAATGATATTATGCAGTGATTATGACTTATATTATGTTAACCTATGATATGCAAATGTATTTATGTGATGCGTAATGATGTTGTCTATATGATTATTTATTTATGTTGATGCAAATGATGATGTGATATGATGCCAATGAGATGGTTTTATGTAATGCAAATAAAATGGTTTTTTAAGATGCTTAGAATAACAAATTTTATTATCCTAAACTTATTAAATGATGATGTAATGTATGTGATGCATTTAATATGGTGTAATGATATGTCTATGGAAAGTGGTGTGATGATGCATAATGAATGTAATGTGTGAGATGATGCCATGATGTTATGCAAGTATGTATGTGATGGATTATCTTATAATGCTTATGTACCTATTATGTATGATTATGCAATATGTGATAACGTTAAATGGAACCTTATGAAATGCAAATGAATGTTTATGTGGTGATTGATATAATGCCATGCGATGCAATGTAATGGGTGAAATGCAATGAAATGGATGCACCTATCTATGAAGAATATCTATGATAACCTATTTATATGATGATTGAAATGAAATGTGTATGTTTCCTATATGATATGTTTATGCAATATGGTAATGGTTTGTGGATGTAGGATCAATGACGATGATGGTGAAAATGATCAACTTTTATAGTACCTTGTTAGTGCGGTTAGCAAGAAAAGAAGAAGTCGTTTCAACAAGACACAAGATGATGCAAATGCAAATGATGATGATGATGATTACTTTCCGAGGAATTGGGATTTTCAAAGGGCCAACTTTTTTTATGTTTGATAACACACGTGGTACAATGCATCAAGGTATAGAAAACCAGGATGGCGTTGTACCTAGTGTGATGGATTTTGACTTGACAATCAAATAGGAGTATTGTTGTTCACACCTGACATACGAAAACCTTGCTAGGATGAACTTTAGAAGTTTGAAACACCTCAGACCAAAACATGGAAAGGTAAACCTATCCATGCAATAGTCAACAAGTTGTGCAAAACCTCCTCCATACATACCTATCAACGCAAGTATTCACCAAGGTTATATTACAAGAACGTCCAACAAGCATAGCAGACAAAAGATAATGATTGTTGCCCCATTCCTATTTCTCTAAATCCTTCTTTCGAATATAATCGAGAGGTCCTTGGAATGAGCATGAATAAGATAAGTCAAATGATAAAGATGAAGTAAACAAACAAACTGATGCTCTTCAATACCGCTAACAAAAAGAGGATGTGTTTTTAAGGATAAGAACCAGAACTATTGCCAAAAGATAATGCCCATTGTAGGAAGGATTCATCCTAGGACATGTTAGTGGATGGTGGCATGTCATTTCATTTATCGAAAGAATTCTAAATGATGATTTATATGGGACCAATTGGATGATAAGTTATCGATACGAAGAGATGACCAACTTGCTTACGCACTGACTTAGACCTAAGACTTGACGTTTTGAGTTTTCTCTTTCGACCTACTAGACTTGTTTCTGATTGTCTCATTAAAGATTGAGGATTATGATTGTTTATTATAAGCGATGTTATTAAGGTGCAAGCGAGATTAGATGGATGGATTTTTTTCAAATATTTGGATGTTTTTGATGTTTTGCAATGTTTTGAGGCTGTTTTTGGTATTTTTTGGGATTTTCAAATATTTTGATTTTCTAATTTTCTAATGTTTTGGAATTTTCTGAGATTTTGACCATGAGACTAACCTAAAGACCTATCCTAGGGGCCTCGAGGGTTGATCAACAGATTAGCCTTGCCTATGTTATACACGCAGAGACCACGTAGTTCGACAAGACAAGTGAATTGATTTACAAATGATGATATGCATGATGAGATGTCAGTTTATTATGACAGAATCTTATAGGACTCACCTAAATGTCTCAGGGGATGATCAAAGATCAACCTTGCCTACGTTCAAGTTCAGAGATGACGTAGTTCGACAAGATGACTTTTTTTTTGGCTTTTGATGATTTTGACATATTTTTGGGATTTTGATATGTTTTGAATGTTTTTGGATTTTCTGATGTTTTGACGTTTTTGGATTTTCTAATATTTTGATGTTTTTGGATTTTCTGATGTTTTGATGTTTTTGGACTTTTTTTTATGTTTTGATGTTTTTGGATTTTCTGATGGTTTGATGTTTTTGGATTTTCTGATGTTTTGATGTTTTTGGATTTTTTCTGATGTTTTGATGTTTTTGGATTTTTTCTGATTTTAGGACTTTAAGAATATACACGAATCCAATCCAATGAGGACATGCCCCCAGTTTGATGCAATAGATTACTTTGATAAAGGTAGGATAAACTGACCTTGAGGATGGGTTTTGTACTAGGAGGGATCATGATACAAAAATAGGACCAAGCTATGGTGCGAATGCGAGTGGATGAGTGATGGATGATGCAAAACAAGCCATAAAGATCCTGGTGGATGGAAAGTGCTTATTTACACAAGGCACCTGTTTGCCAGGTTTTCACCAAGGTACTTGCCCAAAGTGTTACCAAAGTGTTTTTCACTAGACGATGATTTTTCTCTTTACTATTTTTTATCCTTTTTCTGATTTTTTTTTGAATATTTTGCTGTTTTGATTTTTTTTTTGTCACCAAGATGCTTGTTTGCCAGGTTTTTGCCAAAGTAACCATTTTTTTAGGACATTTTCTAATTTTTTTGGTTTTTTTGGTTCTATACCTTGAAATATTTAGGCATAATTTTTTTTGAGATGGGAGCTATTCATGGGCTCCTGCAGAGGTTCCCCTTTGGGTGTTGATAGCTGATATGCCACTGATTTGTAACTTGTTGTGATGACAAAAGGTCCCAACCAATTGGGTTCAAATTTTCCTTTGCTACTTGGGTTTGGGACATTCTTCTGATTTTCTTTTAAGATCAGTTCTCTGAATTGGAAAGTCTTGCTTCTGATTTTCTTATTGTAGCTCCGTTTGAGTCTATTCTGATAGACTTGCAAATCATTCAAAGCATCTATACATCGCTCATCCAGTAGCTCCAACTCATTTAATCTTGATACTCAGTACTCTTCATCTGTGATGAGGTTTTGCAATGATATCCTGAGTGAGGGGATCTCGATCTCAATGGGGAGTATTGCTTCTGATCCATAGACCAGGGAAAAAGGGGTGGCACCGGTGGGTGTGCGGGTATTGGTTCGATAGGCCTAGAGGGCGAGATTAAGCTATAGGTGCTAGTCACAACCTGCGTCATTGACTGTTTTCTTGAGAATTTTCAAAATGGTTTTGTTTGTAGCTTTTGCTTGGCCATTGCCTTTGGGATAGTATGGGGTGGAGAACCGATGTTGGATTTTGAATTTTTCACATAAGTCACGGACCTCCTGATTCTTAAAAGGTGTTCCATTATCTAAGATAATGGCTTGTGGAACACCATATTAGAAAATGAGATAGTTCAGGATGAACTTAGAAATCTGCTTCCTAGTTATGTACGTCATGGGTATGGCCTCCACCCACTTAGTAAAGTACTTCATTGCGGTTATGATGAATTTGTGGCCGTTAGATGAAGTGGGCATGATTTTACCAATGAGATCAAGTCCCCACTGTAAAAAGGGCCATGGTGTGATGATAGGTTCAACCTCTTGAGCTGGAGCATGGATGAGGTCCCCATGCTACTGAGATTGTAGACACTTTTTGGCATGATCATGTGCTTCTCTTTCCATTGTGGGTCAATAATACCCCATCCTCAACAATTTCTTTGCTATGGTCATTCCACTCAAGTGTGAACCACAGATACTGTTATGTACTTCAGTTAGAGTAGTTAATGCCTCCTCAACGTTTAAGCAATGTAGTAGGGTTCCTTCTATGCTTCTACGATATATGGTACCACCTAGGATGAAAAATCTAGATGCCTTTTTAAGAAAGGTTTGTTTTAGGTTTGAGGGTAGGTCGGTGGGTATGACTCCTATACGAAGGTATGTGTAAATTTTGTGATACCAAGGATTGCCAAGACCAACGATTTTGCACACATATTCCAATTCTGGTACCTCGAATGTGGGCATGAGAAGCTACTCAATCACAAATTCATATTTTGGAACATTGTGGGGGATGTCAAGCAAGGATCCAATTGTTGCCATGGCATCTACTAATCTATTGTTGGTTATAGGAATCTACTCAAATGTTATTTCAATGAAGGATTCTTTGAAAGTCTCTACCAATTTCTTGTGTGGAGTGAGCTTGTCGTCCTTGGTCTGGTATTCATTGTTCACTTGATTTATGATCAATTGGGAGTCTCTGTATAATTTTAGAGCTATAATGTTCCACTGCACTACTATCCTAAGACCTATGGTCAAAGCCTCATATTCCGCAATTTTATCGGTGCAAGGAAATTCTAGTTTGTAGGACCTTGGTATGCAATCCCCTTGTGGTGTGATAAAGAAAACACCAACTCTTGATCCATGTTGTGTGTATGAGAAATTGAAGTATAGTTTATAGTGGTTAGCTACGTTGAGATTAAAAATGGATTCATCTGGAAACTCTGAGACAAGAGGGTTCTCAGAATAGATTGGTGCTTCTGCCAGTTGGTCTGTGATGAATTGGCCCTTGATTGCTTTCCTCTCCACATATTCAATGTCATATTATGATAATATCATCACCCATTTTTCCATTCTTCCTGTGAGCATTGCCTTTGATAGTAAGTACTTAAGAGGGTCAATTTTAGCGATGAGTTTTATTTTATGTGCCAACATGTAATGTTTGAATTTTTGTGATGCAAATACTACTATGAGGCATGCTTTCTCGATGAATGAATAGTTTAGCTCATGACCAACCATTGTCCTATTGATGTAATAGATAGCCCTTTCCATTCCATTTTTGTCATGCTGAGCTAAAAGAGCTCCAAGGGCTGCTACTGTTGTTGACACGTATAAGATCAATGGTTTCTTTGGGATGGGTGGCATTAAGATTGGTGATGTTAGTAGATATTCTTTGATTTTGTTGAATTCATCTTCACACTTGGTATCCCATTTGTACGCTACTCCCTTGTGGAGTAGGTGAGAGTATGGGTTATGTTTGTCTGCCAATTGTGCTATGAATCTACGAATGGATTGGAGTCTTCCTTGTAGACCTCTTAGTTGCTTTAATGTTTTCGGTGCCTCCATCTTGAGGATTGCTTTTAATTTTTTTGAATCCACCTCGATGCCCCTCATTGACATTATATATCCTAGGAGCTTTCCCGATTGTATTCCGAATACACACTTCTTAGGGTTTAATCTGACCTTGTACTCCTCTAGCCTGTCAAAGATGGCAATTAGGGTTGCTATGTGATCTTTTCTTTTTCTGGACTTAGCTAAAATGTCGTCAACATAGTCTTCAACTGTCTTATGAATCATGTCATGGAATATCAATGTCATGGCCCTTTGATATGTTGCTCCTGTGTTTTTTAAGTTGAATGGAATCATGTTCCAACAGTATGTCCCCCATGGGCAAGTGAAAATTGTTTTATGTTGGTCCTCTTTTGCTATCATGATCTGATTGTACCCTCAAAATCCATCCATTAGCGACAAAATTTCATGTCTAGCTGTGTTGTCTATTATCATGTCGATGTTGGGAAGCGGGCAGTTATCTTTTGGACATGCCTTGTTGAAATCCCTGAAGTCTGTGCAGATTTTGATGTTCCCATCGGGTTTTGAAATAGGTACCAAGTTTGACACCCATTCTGGGTAATCTATTGGTCAGATGAATCCTGCATCTAATAGCTTTTTTAGCTCCATTTTGACTAATAGGGCGATCTGAGGGTGCATCTTTCGAAGCTTTTGTTTAATAGTTTTTGATTTTGGATACACTACTAAGTGATGAACGACGGTCTCTGGATGAAGTCCTGAAATGTCAGCATAACTCCATGTGAAGTTTATCTTTCTTTCCCTTAAGAAGGTTACTAGGAGCTCTTTCTCTTCTGATAGTAGTGATTCTGCATAGAATGTGATATGCGGGGTCTCCTCTATTCCTAGGTTGACCAAATTGCATTTTTCTACCAAGACTGCTGACTTTTCCTGATGAATAGCTCTTAAAGGAAGATTGAATCCCCCATCCTTGGGAGCCTCAGAGAGGTTTTCACTATTGGATGCATCCTTTCTTTTTACTTTTTTCTGGTCAGAGAGTGCCACAATGTGATTTTCACTCAAGGACTTGGATATTAATCTTAATTTCTCACCTTTGTGACTAAAGGATTCAATTATTTCCCCATAATAGGCATGTGTGTCCAACTCTATTATGAACCCTACTTTATGGTCCCCCTCTAGAATGTTATCCCGCAATCCCATGAATTTTGAGAGTGCCTCATCATTTTCGAATGTATCAAGAACTGGTGGTCCTCGGTGGTCATAGTCGATGAGTTGGGGGTATACCAGGTGGATGTTATGACTTTGGTGGTCTGATTCAAAATATATGGTGCTAATCATGCAAAGAGTGGTGTCCTCAAATAGCCTAGGTAAATTGGTTAGGTGATCTTCATCATCGCTACTATTGCAGACGTCAGTCATATCAAATGTAAAGTTATTGATGACTCTACTTGTAGACATTGGTAAGCGTAGTTTTGTTGGGGTTGGTTGAGGAGGATTATTAACCATTCTAACTGGAGGACTTCAGCCACGTATGGTTATACTCGAAGGGGTACATCCAAGGCCAATATTTGTTATCGGTCGCGTCTCCGAAATGATAGGTGTTATAAGCCCAGTGTCATTTTGTCTCAATCTTTGATTTCTGTCATAGCCCATTGCGAGCATCATTTGCAGACCCTTGCTTCTATCATCCATTGGTAATTCAGGTACTAGTCTTTCATCTTGATATATCATATGTGATGGATCTGCCTCAATAAATTCTTGGCCAAGGTCTCCCCAGCTTGTGAATTTAGGATAGTCTTTAGGAGACATTTGAGATGTGGAAGCTTATTTATTGCAAGTGCCCTCGTGATCTAGGAGATTGTGGTAACTCTCCTACCATAAAGGAATTATTAGGGAGCTTGTAATTTCCACAACCATTATCTTGGATGATGAGCTTGATGTTAGAGATGGTGGGAATAGTGGGAGTGGCAGGTGTCTCTGTCGCAGAAGTGGATGCGAGAGTGGTGGGATCGATGTAAGGTGTGGATGGGCCCTCATCATTTTTTGGTACTTGGGGGATTTTATAATACTTTGCTTCAAGATTTTTGCAATATGAGAAAGGTTTGGGATCTCCGTGGATGGTCACTTCTTGTCCTTTATGTGTAAATTTCACACATTGGTGGAAAGTGGATGCTACTGCTTTCATCACATGAATCCATGGGCGTCCTAGGAGGATGTTATATGGCAAGTCAAGGTCCAAGACCTGACAAGTGGTTTCCATGAGAGCCGACCCTACTTGAATAGGGAGTTTGATCATGCCCTGAGACACTCTTTCTTGATCGTCATATGCTCTTATCGTGATACCCTTTCCTTTGTCGATAGAATCTTCTGATATCTTTAATTGCTTGATAAGGCTAAGAGAACAAATATTCAAACCCGCACCTCCATCTACCAAGACCCTTTTGAATTTTATCTTATGCACAATGGCTTCCAAGTGAAGTGCTCGGTTATGAGATGGTTGAGCGGGGAAATCCTAGTAAGAGAATGTAAGAAGATTAGGCATAATGATATTTCCGACTATAGCTTGGAATTGTTCCACATCTAGATCTGTAGGGACCATAGATGAAGCCAATGATTCCTCTAGGATTTTCTTATGGGCTGATGAGATTTTTAACAACTCCATGATCGAGATTTGTGTGGGCGTTCTCTTGAGCTGGTCTAGGACATTATAGCCATTAGGGATAGATCTAGATGCAAGGACTCTATTTGGTTGGGATGATCCTGTGATGGTAACTTTGCCACCTCTTGTGGTGACTCCACAATCTTCGGCATGGGTGCCTTTGATGGTGATGACCATGCAAATTTCATCTAGGGAGGTGACAACTGTTTCATAAACATGATTTATGTCTGAGTGGGTACCTTTCCCTTTATCTTTTTGATTCCCTTTGTTGCCATGATTCGGCATCAAATTTGCATATCTCTTAAGATCCTAATTTCCTTTAGGCTGTTCCATGTTTATAATTCTTTTATCGATGAGATCTTGAACAATGTTTTTCAATCTCATGCAACTGTTTGTGGTATGGCCTTTGATTTTATGGAATTCATAAAGTTTATTCTCATTATACCAGGGAGTTTTCACATCCGGTTCTTGGTAATTCTCAAAGGTAGGAGCTTTGATGAGTTTTTCGTCTATTAGCTTTTTCATGATGTCTTCAAGTGGTTCTTCCAAAGTAGTGTACTTTCTCTTGGGATAACTCTTGTTCCTTTGGGGTGGTCCCCTTTGATCATTGAGATTGTTGATTGTTGGATTGTTGTTCGGTTGTTGTATTGTGTGATGGTTGTTTTGGTGTTGGATTTGGATTTGTGGTGCGGGTGTATTTTTGTGAGGAGCACTAATGACCACCTTGGCATCGACGACACCATCATTAGTAATTTATTTGTTCCTTGCCCACGTGCGAGGTTTATCATTGTAATTGGAGGGTGGGCAGTTTTTTTGTTGTTCAGGGTATGAAGTTGATCCCGCAGGTTGAGTCATAATGGCTCTTTCGATACTGAGCACCTTCGGGATCAACTGGTCATATGTAGTAATTCCTTGAACCTTGAGATGAAATGCCAATTTCCCATCAAGGTTTTCTATGATGGTGCAAACTTGTTGTTCTTCTAGTATAGTCCACTTGCTCCGATTGGCCTTGGATTGCCATTGTTGTAGGAATGAAGTGAAAGATTCACCCTTTCCTTGTTTCAAAGCTAAGAGTTCTTCTAGACTAACATCCATTGCAATGTTGCATGCGTAGTTCTTAATGAATGCGTCTATAATTTCTTGGAATGTTCTAATGCCTAAAGGTAGGCGAGAAAACTATTCCATAGCGTGGCCTGCCAAACTCCTAGGAAATAGTCTCATCAAATAAGTATCATCGTATGCAACTTCCATGTAATGAACTTGGAATTCCCTAATGTGATCTTCAGGGTTTCCTGTCCCTCGATATTTGTCAAATTTGGGGATCTCAAATCCCTTGGGGAATGGTTTCATTACTAGGCTCCTATCAAATGGATACGAACACAAGTTGCTTGGTGTCTTCGTTGTTCACCCTAATTGAAGATTGAGCACTTGTTGCGAGAGCAACCTGATTTGTGTTGTCACATCATTTTGCGGATCAGGGGGTGGGATGAAAGTGTTTTGGGGTGTTTCAATCGTGGGTTGGATGGGTGGGTTGGTCGGTGTGTTGTTCAATGGTATCTATATATTCTACCGAGCTAGGTAGGCTTCCACCTGTTGCTGTATGAACAATGCCTATTGTTGATCTTGTTGTTGCTGTGCTAAGATTTGAGGTATCTATTGCGCTTGTTGCTATTCCAACAATGGTTGTTGTTGTGCTTACTGTTGTTCCAAAAATGCTTTTTATTGGGCTGCCAATTCGTCCGCTTCTTGCTAATCTTGATATTGCTTTACTGCTTGCTGATATGCTTGCAATTGCGCTACTTGTGTTTGTGCAAGAATTTGTGCCTATGCATGTGCTTTCTATGCTTGATATTGGGCTTGTGCTTGTGTTGCTTGTTGTTGTAATAGATCTTGTGCTTGAGCCATCTTTTGTGCTTGCAATGCTTTTAATGCTTGCACAGCTTGATCGGCTTGTTGTTGTTGTTATTGCAATAACGCTTGGGCTTGTTGCATTTGTAATGCAGCTTGGGCTGCTTAGGCAGCTTGCACAGCTTGAGCAGCTTGTTGAGCAGCTAGTTGTATGACTTTTTTTTTTTGCACTTGTCGGTATCCCCTTTGAAAATCATCTTGCAATGCCGCATTATATTGGATTGATGTGGTGGAATTTGGTGGTGGTGGGGGTGGTGGTGGATTCAGAATAGAATTTGTAGTGAGCGATGATGTCGTGTTAGTGTTTTGAGTGATGGATGGTGGTATTGTTGTGGTGGTTTGAGTGATAAGCGGTGCCATTGATGTGATTGGTCCTTGAGAGACCATGCTTTGTGATGTTAGGGGGTGTTTGATGATGTTGCAATTGTTTTTGCATTTTTCATCTATTGTTGCGATATCGACAAAAAAATTTGAGTGTTTGGCATAATGCTTTGATTGATATTTGGGATGTTAGTTTGATTGATAGTTGATAGAGGGGGAAGCCCTAAACCAAGGAGTGGTGTGGATGATGGAAAAAGAAAAAGTGGTGGAAATGTAAGGGGTACAAGTCCTTGCAAAAATGTTGTGGTGTTGAAAATGCCCCCTAGTCCGAACATATCTCCCTCCTCTTGCAAATTTGTGAGGAGAGAATTTTGAGGTGTTGCGTGAAAAAATGATGATGATGGATCATGATGAAAAGTGAGAGGAAAGTTCTTATGTAATGGGTTTTCGAATATGTTTTGTTCCAATGTGGTATTTGCATCCAAGTTTTGATTATTACCAAGGGGATGTGTTTGAATAGTATTGAGAAATGCATTTCCCTTATTAATATTGGGTTGTGTTGGAGCAAATGATGTCGTGATCTGCAAAATGTTTGTGTGATGCTTTGGGATGGGGGTGTAGATGAGATGGGAATGGTGGATGAGATTGGAGGAAAATATGTCTCTACTATAGTACTCACCTCGAAATCTAAATGTAATTTGGCCCCTTGTTTTGCTAGCACAAGCATGTATAATGAAGGGTTAAGCCTCATCATGATGTTGATGATTTTATGGTTTTTTGGATTTTGGAGCATTTCAGTTATTTATTCGTGAAACATTCCAAAGGTAAGATCCTCTCCTTGGTTTTCCTCTTGCAGATTTTGTGATGATGGGATGGTCAAAGGATTGCTTGATTCAGCGGGATTCATTTCAACGTTTGTTTAGCTAAGATCACTTGAAGCGGGTGTTTCTTTGTTGGCTTCCATTATTTTCTTGTATTGAGATCTAGTTTGAACCATAGAACGAGGATCAATTTTTCAAGAATAGGAGAGATGAATCTCTTGGTTCCTTGGATTGATCTTTACTTTATGCCCAACGTAGAAATTTTTAGGATATCTTGAGGATCGAAAGGTGATATGATGATGATGCAAGGGATGGATGATGCAAACTTTTTTGTCTTTTGATAAATCTTAAAGGAGATGGTAGGCTTTTAGGACTTTCAGATATGTTGCAGATTTTTATTTTGATTTGATTTTGGATTTTGGATTTGTCCTTGATTTTGAACAAAAAGACCCTAAGATGTTTGATGATTATCTAAGGGATAGATTTGTTCAAAGGATGATAATTTGAATATGTGTGGGGAGAAGGATGCATCTACCCACACCTATTCATGCAAGATGATAGTTTCACTAAGCATATGAAGAAGGATTCATCGACATATACTAAGCTAAATAAGATGATTTTGATAACTTTGACTAAGCATATGCAAAAGGATGCATCTACACATACCTAGCCAAAGGTGATTTTGATAATGTTTTCAAGGATTTAGTCTCAAAGATTTTGATGATTTTTGATTTTGCCAAAAAAGCCTAGCATTAAGGATGATTTCAAGATTTTCCAAAAGGTGATGGTGAGATGATTTTTGTTTTTATGGATGAATGATGGATGAAAAATATTTTGATTTGCTTTGATCCTAAGATGAACCTAAAAAAGAAACTTTGTTTTCCTAGACCTAGGTATTGAAGAGCATACAATTCTTCTATAGACCTTTGTAACCAATAAGTGATTCCTTTTGAACATACATTTGAACCAATGAATTTTGTTTTGGGATTTGGAATTTTTGAGAATCGTGAGGCTTCAACACACATGAAAATTTATTTTGCTTAGCTTTTCTTAATGGCTTTATTTTACCAAAAACACTTTCTTTGATTAAGTTTTCAAACTAAGATGTCCAATGTCTAAATTTCTTCAAACCCCACAAGATATGTTATGTGGAAATTCAATGAACTCAAGGCAAAGGTTTTCCTATTGTTTACTTTAGTAGACAAATCGAGATGTAATCCAATGTTTAGAAACCTCTAAGGATGTAAATCCCAAGGGAAAGCAATAACATATGGATTGAGTCAATTCTATTTGTCTCCAAAAGGGTTTGATATTTGGATGATGATGTTAAGTGTTTGTTTTCAAGATGTTTTCGATCAGGCAATGCATTTTGTAACCCAAGAATAAGTACAACCCTATGGATGTGTAAGACAATATTTGTTGGATTCCCACTTGGACAAGTCCAGCTACGCTTATCTTTAGAGAATGGTTAGATGCTTGACCCCACTGGCTCCCCTCCATGACACTCACTTATACGGGGCAACTAAGCATCAAAACCCATGAAACTCCTATGGCATGCTTTCCATTTCTACTAAAAGACCATAAAAGTGTGGGGTGGCTTCACAACGACCATTCTTGCACCAACAAATAGATTAAAGTATTTTGGAAAATTCTAGCACATGGGTTTTAATAAGGACTTTCCGTTCATGGAGATTGACCCATACAGAAAGAGTCCCCTTCAAGATCCATCTTGTTGGAATCAACCGCGTGATATTGGCATTTACTCCAATACCCACATTTATATCTCGGTTGGAAATACTCTTGGCTTTTAGAGTGTTACTGGTTGAGTCGTTCCCTTGGGTGAGTACTTTTTCCCTAAGGGAGAACCTCTAGGATAAACAAAAGCGAATAAAGAACAATATTCGTAACTCTATCAATCTTTGTTGATAACAAAGAGAGAATAAATGCAATAATTCCCCCACTCACACTCACACAAGATTTTGTTCAATTTTTAAACCCAAATTGAAGTGTGGAGGTGATTGCTTTGTCTCAACCTAAAATCATGAAAAAGACCTTTTGATTCTCAAGATCGCTATAAAGCGCGAGAGAAGTACATACGTCCTTTTTCAATGATGTTAGTTCAATTAAGCTCTCACAAAACAATGTAGCACATGTTCATTTTAGATCCCACAAAGCAATAATGAATTCATTTTAGAGCACCAAAAGACAAATGATAGACATTTTGTTCAATTTGTTAACCAAATAAAAAAACTCTAGTATGTTGTGATCCTAATGTTCATTTTAGCCTTTGCAAGAAATGAAAAGATTCTTTTTAAACCCAAATGAAATTAGTGTCCTAAGGAAGAAGTGATAAAAATTTCTTAAAAAAGTGTTAAACAAACACTAAGGTGTTTAAAAACACTTTGATTTGATGAAATATCATCATCATGTTTCTCCTTCCTTCCTTTTCGATTTCCAACCTACAAGGGAGAAAAACCAATCAAATTCTAGAATATACAGAGATTAAAAAGCAAAAAATAGAAGACAAATTGATCATTAATCAAAAAGCAGATGCTAAAATTTTATTTCCACTTTTTATTCCCTGCTAGTGGCGCAATCCGTGACTGCGTCAGAGTTTGATTTCTCAACAGTGCCCTCATAGCGCCACTTACGAGTCAGTGTCTCTCTGTGTTGGGACAGTGAGCTCAATTGCTTCGCAGTTTCGCCCAGGGTCGCAGTTTGATATTTTTTAAAAATTTCCTGCGAGTCAAACAGTCAAACGACGAAGTTTAGACATCATATTTTTTGGGTGGGAAGAGTCTACCGTCGCACTTTGAGTTTCCCGCGGTGCTATATAGCGACGCTTAAGAGTCAACGGTGCCAAAACAGCGACACTGAGCTCTCATCGTTGGAATTTTCTATGTATAAGCAAAAACACAGAAATTTTAGGAAAAAGTGATTGAAGATGAGATGTTTCCCTCCTTCTAGCGCTAAATGTGTGAACCCCAATCCTAATACCTACAAAACAAAGAGAATAAACACCTTAAGTTAGATATTGCAAGCATGAACAATATGATTGTTTAAAATGCCAATTCAGAGGATGGAGTGATGCTAAATGCAATGATCTAATGATTGATAATGAAAGGTAAATGATAATGATGCTATGTAAACTACCCTAACATGAAAATTGATAAATGGAAGCTACAGTAAACACTAATGATGCTGATGTGATATGAAATCTACTGATGCTATGATGCTATTGCTAATGCTAATGCTTATGATTTCTTGGTTGCTTGGTTGTATTCCTGTAAAGTAATTTTGCATAAAATTGGGATTTTCTCGGATGATTTTTGTGTGAACACCAATCCTAATACCTACAAAACAAAGAGAATAGACACCTTAAGTTAGATATTGCAAGCATGAACAAGGATTCCCCATGAAATCCATTTAAAAACTTTAAATTAGGAAAGAAAATAATGAAGAACACAATAAAATGAGAAAATATAGATTCAATCGTAATTAGAATAGCAAACACATGATCCCATGGGGGAATTGGTGCCAATTTGATGTGAAAATTGGCCCTTTCCCAATTCCTAAGATGCAAGCTTGATATTTGGATGGTGATTGATCCACTTTGTTGGTGAAGGATGAGAACTCCAAGCCAAAAATCTGCAAAAACCTAGCTAAGAACTCAATGGTTATGGATGAAAATGGCTAAATATTTTAGCATAATAACTTTGCATAATTTGTGGATGATCAAATGAGGATATGAGCTCTTTATTTATAGATTGTCAAGATGGATGAATATCCAAATTTGAGCAATGTGGGACTAACATTCATCCAATGGCATGATGCCACTTGTTATCTTATGAATGGATGAAGGATGTGCAAGATTTGGGGATTGTGCCAATAAATGCATATTTTTGAATTTCAAATTTGTTGAAATGACGTGTAAGAGGGAAGGGAAAATGTAATAAATGCCACTTGGCTCAAGGCAAAGGACATGTAAGATGAAGTTATTGCCTTGTT
This sequence comes from Sequoia sempervirens, assembly GCA_007258455.2. Lineage (NCBI taxonomy): Eukaryota > Viridiplantae > Streptophyta > Pinopsida > Cupressales > Cupressaceae > Sequoia > Sequoia sempervirens. Next base: position 628,736,597 of record VDFB02270651.1, read on the forward strand.
GGATGTACATGTTGACTTGGAATTTTTGAATTCAAATTTGGAGAATATTCCAAAAGATGCCTTGTGAGGAAAATAGGGATTTAATAAATGACTTAAATCTTTTTTTATGTGCAACTTGCAAAATCTAGAGGATGGGACATGATAAGAGATTAAATTAATCAAGAGTTAATTAATTTAATAGGAGATTAGATGATGTGACCTATTTGACTCAAATTTATGGATTTATTTAAATCAAATAAGAGAGGAATATGATAAGAGATTAATTAAATAAGGATTTTGAATTATTTAATTAAAAGAGATGGTGTTAGATTAAATCAAATAAGGTTTTAATTTATTTAATTTAATGGATAGACTTTAGAGATTTAATCAAATAAAAATAATTATTTAATTAAATAGGGATAATTAGATCAGATGGATTGATTTAATTAACAAAACATATTGACTTAATTAGATAAAATAATTTATTCAATTAAGAGAGGAATATTGATGAATTTAATCAGATAATGAGATTTGATTAAATGGTTAGACCGAGGGATGATTCAAGATGAAATGATGTTAGTAGTTAGGATGAAATTCACAATGTCAATCGGTATATTTTACGTGTCTACAATTTTCATGCTTTAGAAGGCTGTATATATAGATTTTCGACAGTAGTTTTGCATAGGGGCAACACAACAGAGGCCTGGATTCAATCTTGAGAACTGAATGGTGAGAGATTAAGAAGTTGGAGTTGATGAAGGGAATGGTTTCTCCCCATGAAAACATCAGGCAAGATGATAGGAAAGATCAGAGGTAGAAGATTGAGAGGATTGCCTGCAAGTTTGTCCCCGAAGCTTTCCTGTGAATTCTAGTCGAATTAATTAGATTGAAAAATAAAATTTTATTGGTGAGTGAATAGAGGAATATTTTATTTATGCCTTTATTTGAATTTTTTTTTTTTATTCAATTTAGCAAAATAGGAAGATTTAATTAAATAAAAAAAATATTTAATATTTGCTTATTTAATAAAGAGGAATATGATAATTAAATAAATCTTTAGGATATATTTATTTAATTAAGAGGAAATATGATAAGATAATTAAATCACATAAATTATTCAAGTTGTGTATTTAATTTAAGATAGAATTTATGGATAAAGTATAGAAGAAATAATAATGATAATAATTAAATAAAACAAAGTATTTAATTTTTTTATTTAATTAAGAGGAAAATAATATAGTAAAATAGAAGAATTAATAGTGAACTTAATATAAATAAATATTCCTATTTATTTACTAAGTAGATGAATTGAGGATTAATTAATCAAATAAATCATATTTAATTAATTATATTCTCCAGACCATTTTTAGTTGTATACATTTTTCCCCTCTTTGAAGTGATGTGTTTATGCATTGCTTCAAAAAAAAAATTGCTATTGCTGCTAGCATCAATGAAAAAATTTCAATGCGCCCCAGACTTGCCCCAGACATTGATTTTAGTTGATGATGGATATATGCCCCCTCGGAAGATAAATTGATGATTTTTTTATTTTTTTATTTTTCGTAATTATGGAACTTTTTATGATTTTTAAATGATGTAGGTTCGATGAATATTCAGTGATGAAATAATTTATCTCTTGATAATTGATGTAGAAAGTTCCCTAGGATGCTTTTGAATTAATCTCCTCAAAATAAATTTAAATAATCCCACAAAAATCCCTCCTTTAATAACCTACAAAAGGTCAAAAGGGTCATTTTCAAACTCATTTGTGCATTTGACTTTTTAAAAATCTTGTGAGAGAGCTTTTTGAGTGACTTGGAGCAAGATGTTGATTCCCTACCATACCCATCATTTTGAGCGTGTATGACATCAACAATGCTCGGCCGCCTATAGACCTCCAGTATGTACCCTTTATCCCCTTGTATTTTGTGCCTTGTCTCATTTTTTGTGCTTAATTCGAGTTTTTTTAATTTTTGAATTCTTTCAACACTTTCAAGTTCCGTTGTAGCACTTTCATTAGGTCTTTTAGCACTTTGAAAGTTTTAGCGCATCAGGTTTTTATGTTAGCGCTTTGGTAGGGTAGATTAGCTCTTTGAAAAGTTTAGCGCTTAGGATAACTATGTTAGCACTTTTGGAACTTTAGCACTTAGGTCAGATTGTTTAGCACTTCAGCCTCCTATTTTAGCACTTTGACCCAGAGTTTTAGTGCGTTGACCAAATAGAATGGTGCATTTGATAAAATGGCACTTTGACCATCCGTAATAGCACTTTTGACTGATGAAATGGTGAATGTCATGATTTGGTGCCTTGAATGCTTGTTTTAGTGCATTCATGTTAGTTGATAAAGTTTGTCAAAATTTGTCCTTTATTTTGTCTATTTTTTATCATGTTGGCATTGGTTTGATATGATTGATTATCCTAATCAAAATAGATGATGTTTGACTTCATGATAGGCAAGGTTTGATGTTTGATTGATGATAATTATCTTAATGATAGGGGAGGAATAATTATAATTTGAATGACATACCTCATGATAGGAAAGGTTGATTTGATGCTTTGATTATTGACCTCATGATAGGTGAGGTTCAATGATACTTGATGATTTGACCTCATGATAGGTGAGATTCAATGATGTTTTCTCATGAGATTTGATAAAAATTCTTGCCAAGAGATGATTAGTTTTGATAGGATATTTTGATGTTTGATGATTTGACAAAGAGTATTGATTTTGAATATTTGATAATAGGAGGCATTGGATAACCTTTAGGTTCGAGAGAATTTCCCATGGACTTTTGATTTGATACCACATTTAGCACAACATGATACAATAATCATTGTTCGATGTGGATTGTCTTCTTTATTATGCATGCCCAAGTAGATTAGGATTAATCAGGGTCTATTGATAGCATTGGCTGAGAGATGGCATAGCGAGCATAACACCTTTCACCTTCCCATTGGTGAGATGATAGTCACCCCAGAGGATGTCTAGAGGATCCTACAAATACCAGTTGTGGGTGACATTATTGTATATGATTCATTAGAGTAGGGAGACATTGATGCTCTTCAGAGGGTGTTTCAGGATGATCAAATTGTTGGAGAGTGGATTTCATGGTGTGAGATGGTCGATGCATACACCACTTTGCCCACAGTGCTTGTTGGTTTTATTGGAGATTCCTTAGTCTTGATTGCAGGTCTAAGGGATTCTCTATTGGTTGGGGTCAAGTTTTGGAGAGTATGATTGTTCATGGCACCATATTTTCTTAGGGCATGTGTATGCTCACCCAATTGTATCATGATTTGCATTTGGCAGTTTACCTTGGAGGTTGTAGTTTGTCATCCGGTGTCACTTTGCTTTAGGTGTGGGTGTGGGATCACATATCTGTTAGACGTCTGGTGCCAGTTAGACAGAGACCGCCTATGAGACCATATGTGTTCAGATATGTTGCTCGTCTTACTTAATCCAAACTGGGTAAGTTAGAGTATTGGAGGAGAGTGATTGATGACATAGATTCTCTGACATGGCATTTGTACCTTCACTACAAGCTTTGGGACGAGGATGATATTCAGGTGCCTTTTCTCTATCAGTTGATGATATTGATTGGTTGGTATCGTTGGGTTTTAGAGATATTTCTTATCAGATGAGTGTATAGACAATATGGGATGGTTTAGAGTATGGCCCAGGGTGTTGCTCATTATGCCCATCATCAGTTAGATGTAGCAGATTGGGGGCTTGGTTTATCATATAATGTTGTTATCCAGGGGTTTCAAGCCTTGCAGCCATTTGAGTGGGATATCCATCCCGATATTGTTGATCCATCAGTTACAGCCGACTATGCTAAGTTTCTGGCTTTGCATCCTTTTCCTCATCATACCATTCCAGATGAGCCTGCCCCATTACTCGTAGAGGAGGATGTTGTTGTTACACGTGGTCGTAGGAAGAGGAGAGAGGAGGTTGAGGTTGAGGCGAAGGATGTAGGTGTTGTTGGGGAGAATGATGTTTTGTGGTTGAGGATGTTGGGGAGGAGGATGTTGATATCACTAAGGAGGAGGATAGTGGAGAGGAGAGTAGCGGGGATGATAGCAACGGTGATGATTATAAATTTGATAGTGGTGAGGTTGCAAGTGGGTCAGGTCCAGCATTAGATTTTCCAGAGGAGACAATTCCTCATAAGAGGCAAGCCATGAGGGATGTTTCAGAGCAGTTGCAGATAGCGGGCCTTCAGGTGCAGTTAGAGACTGTTCAGGCGCAGGGTTTACTAGAGCAGACTTAGGCATAGGCTCAGTCACATGTAGAGGCTCTAGCATCAATGTAGGCTTAGTTAGCCATAACACAGTCACAGATCACAACATTGACTGCCGAGAGGGATGCTGCTAGGCAGGTTGCAAGGGCAGCTCAAACTCATATTACATCTTTGATAGCCAAGAGGGATACCACCAGGTTTGTAGTAGAGGGTTCTCAAGCTACAGCTGAGAGATTACAGAGACTGGCAGATGGTACCTCCCTGGTATATTATATGTGAGATATTTCTTTTATTGGTGGGGAGGTAGAGTATTATAGAGGTAAATATTATGATGTGGTCCATGCTAAGCAGCAAGTGAGCTACAGGAAATCTTGATCTAGCAAGACCCACTCCAAGACTGTTAGTACAAGAGTCACACAGCCTCTTCAAAGAGATCCTAGAGATCCTGGTATAGATGGTGGTAGTGGGACCCATGCTGCGATACCTGCACCATCTGGAGCTAGCAATACTTAGCTTTGGATGTGATTTCTCTTTTGTATTTGAGATGATGTGCATTTTGATTACAACCATTTTTCTATGATATATCTCTCTTTATTTTAGACATCATTGAAAACTTGACATTATTATTTTGATCTATATGATATGCAGTGGACTCTTCGATCCATAGGTGTTCCTCATGATTCTATGACAGATGCATTTACTTTCTATGTTCTAAATGTTATATGATAATCATGGATATGATGTGTTTAAATGATATACTATATGTGATGTAAATGAAAATATATGATGTAGTAAATAAATGAAAATAATGTATGATATATGATGTAATAAATTGATCTACGATATGTGATGAAATAAATGACATGTTAAATGATTTTATGCCATGTGATATGATATGATGGATGAATGAAAAATGTAATGATAGAGATTTATTTTTGAGATTTTTTTTATGCAATATTTTATGTGATATGGAAAATATGATATGATGAATGTTAAATGATTTGATTCAAATATATGAATGATGAAATGATGATTAAATGCCTTCTAATGGATGTAAATGAGTATGATGATGTTTTTGTCAAGTATACTCAATCTAATTATGAGAAAAGATAATCGTTTAATGAATGATTCACAAATTTTGTAACAAATACTCTGTAGATGTAACACTTATCATGAATGCAATATATTTTACCATGCAAATCTACATGTAAACATTGGAATTTTAATAGTATTTTTGTGCTTTGTCTCATCATTGAGCTTTTAAAATGTTGAAAGTGAGTACAAACATCAAAGGTATAATGTAAACCAATGATGACATGAGTACTACTTTCATGATTTTTGATATTGCAAGCGAACACAAGCATCGAGGTATAATTAAAATAAGATGACTTGAGCATTTCTTGCATAAATAGACAAGAATTAACCACTTTCCTATGTGAATTGGAATGTCATCAGTGATAATTTGTAGAGCACATTTTGCAACAATTCACAGAGTAATGATGATTAACTGACAAAAAAAGAAAAAGAAAATACCATTCTTCTTCCTAGCTTCTCTAGTTATATACATCATCGAGATGCTCCAAAGAAATGATAAAAATGATCAAAGTACAAAATATCCAAATTTTTCTTAAAGTATTTCAATCATTATTCAGATTAGATCATCCATCCTGATTTTGTGATGTTTTTGTGTTTTCGAGATTTTGGATAAAACCTAACCTAAAGACCTATTCTAGGGGCCTTGGGGGCTGATCAAAGATTAGCCTTGCCTATGTTATACACGTAGAGACCACGTAGTTCGACTGACACATACTCTCTTTTTGGCTTTTTGAGACTGACTTTTTTATTTTTTTTATATTTTTGATAAGATATGGATGTTTGATGTGTTTCTGATGGTGATTGATGTTTCATGTTGGGTTTTGTTTTTTGATCATTGTTCTGCTACGTTTGAAATGTTGTTGTTCATCCATTTTACTAAGCTCAATGTTTATTGCCCCCGGTGATGTTCAAATGTTGTCCCCAAGCTATGGCGAGACATGACCACGTGATATGATATGATAATGGATGTAAAAATGAGGGTGAAAGAAATGACCATGACATGTGTCCAAATAGATGGAAGAGTTGATTCAAATCACAAATAGCACCTATTTCCATGTTTTCACCATATGTTTTTATTGCACTTTGTTATTCTTTTTTATTTTGTTTACTTTTTCACCTTTTTTTTTGTATTTTTTTGTATTTTTCTTGTTACCAGGATGCCTGTTTGCCAGGTTTTCATCAAGGTAATTGTTACCTATTTTTCACTCTGAGCTCAAATAGGTAGAGCTAGATGAAGTTCATCATTTATAGGTACAGAAAATTTTCATGTCTTGTTGATTAAATGTTCATTGATCATCATTGAGATCATCTTACATATGAATCATAGTTTTATTGTGTAAACATTTAAAACAGAAAATTGAGAAAATTTGCATCGTAATGCTTTTATTCGTTTTGTAAAAAATGTTGAATCCCACACAAGCTGTGGGAGTAAATCATTTTGATTTTTACAATCAAATAAAGGGTGCATAAGCAATGGTATGCTATACAACTAAAAATAATGAAAGCATAGGGTAGAAGGTGATTCGTCATTGCCTGGAATGACGAATCGTTGACAGTTGAGGTTTTTAGTTGTGATGCCAACTCGAGCTTCGTTTCAAGTTTTAGCTCCAACTCTGCATACCTGCACGTTGAGGGAAATTTTGTTAGAGCAATGTGAATCAAATCCTATCATATGCCTTTGCTACTAACAGGAATATAAGATACAGTCGATCAGGCATCCATTAGATGATTGCAAAAAAATCAAGAGAAAAAACATAATTCAATGGAAGCTTTCAGCTTCTTTTATTTTTGCTAACATGTTTGTTTTAGTGTGCATGAATAGGTTCATCATGTTTGAGGTCATTTCATCAAATATGTGGAGTAAAAAGGGCTCCCACAAGGGTTGAGCTCGACATATCAAGGAGGATATATTCTCAAGTTCTATACGCAAGTTCATGAAAGTTGATAACAGTCATTAAAAGCATCAATGCTGCTGAAACTAAATGATATAATCATGCAAGCAACCTTATTTCAAAGAGATTTCAAAGTATTTGGCAACACTAATTTCAAAATGTAGTAATCTACTCTTGAAGTAAGCCTTTTCAAGGTATGGACCATCAATGTCAAAGTCGTTTTTCATCTCCATTTTAAGCTGAAAGTAATCTTGGTGTTTGGAAGAATAATATAATGGCAACTTATGAGTTCAGCTTATAAGTTAAAAGAATGCAAGGCATCAAAATATCAATGAAAGCAGCAATTGTTCCTTAGTCAGCATTTAAAAGGTATGGAGGATACAGATTCATCGATGATATGTTTGTTTCAGTGCTAAATGAGATCATGCTACAGGGGAATGTCTTCATCACTTCGACTATGTGTAGTTTATTAAGTCATGAATCTTAAAGATAAGCCCAACTGTTGCTAACAGAGTTGAGAGAAATTCAGATTTAGTGATATTCACAGCTGTTTTTTTTTTTTTAAAACAAATGAGAGTTCTAGCTATTACAAGTCATCGACATGCTAGTAAAACATATTACAAAAGTTACAGTCACTTATTGTGGATACAATGAAATGGAATGATATATTACTGTGTATCTGTAATCATGAGTTTAAATGCAGCTTTCTGAGAAATAGCAACATATAATGTCAGTACTGTGAGAAGCAGATATGCAAGTGCATATAAAATGTTCAAAGGTTATGTATGAAATTGAACCGAATGATTCATTGCAAATTTCTGGTTAAGAACAGTTATAAGCTTTCATTCTTAATAAGAATAGTAGGAAAATATAAGTCATTTCCTCTTCCTCATTAATCTCAAAGAGGTTTCAAGACAACATAATTATTAAATAATCATTGTTAATATAATGAGGGAGATATATCATACAAGAATGGTGGGAGTTCACTAAAAAGCAGATCACAAAAGTTGCAGCCAGCTTTCAATTTTTATATTTTATCAAGTGACAATCACAGTTGTGAGAACAGTACACTCTACTATCATAAATACTAAGGGAGGCAACAGCTTATGAATTAAATGACAAGCGCTTTCAAAAGTGAGAGAATATCATAGATTTAAAAGGCTTGCATTAACAGAAACAAATATTTCATATATTGATTGAATGAAAGCAACAAAGCTTAAATACCCATGTAGAGTTTTCCTCATATATATGGAAATATAAAGTTGCTACATTTCCAGTTGTGGAATAAAATCAATGATAGATTTTCGTGGTATACAGCAAGAGATGTTTAGTTTCCAGTCATGGTTGCAGCTTGGAGCATTATGTTTTCAGAGTTTAGAGATATTCATTTAATTCCTTCACTTTGAAATCATAAGTATATACAGGAGTATTGGAGGTTGTTATGACTGACATACAGTTGTGCAAGAATACAATAAAAATAACCATCGAGCTTGAGCAAGTAAAGCAAAACAAGGATCAGATTTTCATGATTTCAGTTTATTGAGGTTTTTAGTGCTTCATTTAGCTGAATTTGGAGAGAATATTATGCAAGTGAAGGCCTCTCTCAATATACAAACCTTAGGCACACTATTTCTAAGCAAGAGACTCCTGCAAATTCGTGTTTGAAAGAAATCTATGCGAATTAGTGGAAAAAATGTGATAGCTGAGCAAGAATGACTTTGAAATCAGTCACATATTATTAATAAAGGGAATTTTACTAAGGAGAAACCCTAGGCGAGCTTCTTCCTTGATGAATACAACAGTATAGGGCGTCACATTGATGTAGCCACAGCATATACAAGAAAATGTGTTTATTCAAAGAGGAAAACAGCAGAGTATAACAAAGAATGATAATATCAGAAAGTTTGTTCAACATTGTGCACAACCACGACTTTAAAACCTCATAAAATGTTACATAATGGAGTTCCAACTGATAAAAATGAATTTACCTTATGAAATCATAAGTTTTTCAGCTCAGGAAGTGTTCAAAAAAGTGCATATTCGACCATTCTCGGGTTCAAACCCTCCATGGCAGCGGCCGACTTCCTCCAGAAGTTTCTTTTGATCAAATGCGAAAGAAAAATAATGATTTTTAGGGTTCGATGGTGTTTTTTTCATTCACCCTAATTCCCCTTTGTTTTTTTTTGCGAATAATTCTCAATAATCATTGTGTTTTATTCTCCCCATAGTCACGTTTTGAAGTCAATAAGTCAAGAAATGGTTGGCTTTATCAATGATGGAGTTTTGTGCTAAAATATTATGGAAGAATATTTAAATCATTGCCAAAAATATATGCTAAGGATGGTGTATAAAGCTATGAGGGGAGAATAATATTTTCAAACGTTGCAAGTGAATTATTATTATTTATTTATTTGCATTGTATTATGTAAGCTAAATTAATTAAATGATATATTATAAATCATTTAGTTAATTTAGCATTTTAAAATGCAAATAAATAAATGTTATGTGAAACTGTAGGTGCTTTCAAGTTTAGTTTTATTCCTCATATTTGTTCACATTAAATAATGTAAATGAATTAATTAAGTGATGCACTATACATCATTTAATTAATTCATCATCTTTAAATGTTGATAAAGATGTTATGTAAAGCTAAATCACAATTTACTTCAGTTCCACATCAGTTTCAACTAAAGACTTAAACGTGAAGGTGGAGTTCCAATGTGCATGGGCGGATTGATATAAACGAGGTGGTTTTTGCATGCTTTAGGCCACTTTTTTAGGGATTTTCACTCCAATTTGAGTTGCAGATCAATTTCATGCTTTATGACCGCCAGTTCAAGTTTGTGTTCACTCATTTTTGCATGAGTTTGAGCCACTTTTTTAGTGATTTTCACTTGTGCTCAGATTTCACATTGTAATTGTCATCTTTGCACTTTCATATCACTTTCAGTTGCTTATTAATTCACTTTGGAGTGCCTTCATTTTGTATATATTGAAAAAGTTTATCTTTTTCAATTCTAGTTCTTGTTTTTTAGCCTTTGCACTCTGCAAAGTGAATCATCTTGTAACTCAGCATTTTACAGATTAATACAGTAGCAGGTTATTACAGGTTAATCAAGTTTCATTAGTTTGCAGAGCTTTCCTTTTACCTTTCATTACGCTAAAGTGTTTGCCCTCAAAATCTTAGGTGTCATGCTGTGTGAATTTGATAAGGAATTTATCATGTTTAACCTCAGAAACCTTTATTTTCCCACCTCATTTCATATGTGCTGGTATACAATCAAGTTTGATTCCATAGGTTGTATGTTGTGCATTTGGATTACTTTACTATTTTAGTTGTGAAGACATTCTTTTCCTTCGAAGATAGTAATACAGTCAAGCCTTCATATGAATTATTTATGTGGTTAAACTGTTCAAATTTATTTGTGCGAATAGGATTATTGAAGTGTAATTGTGAAACAAGTTGCATGCAATACCATCATTAGGTGCATCACCGAGGTTTTAGTTTCAATTTCATGCATTTAGCAATAGTTCTTCTTACCCTTTTCTCAAAGAAAATCATTGAAGTACCTAATTGATCATCATATAGGAAGTCGACCTAGAATCCGAAGGTTCTATCTTCACCATAGGATAACCCACAGCCTAAAGATAGTTCCCATGTTTCAACAGATTGCTGAATTTAATCATTCAAGCGTTCGGGTGCAATCTGGATTGACAATAGTTTTTGGCACGCCCAGTGGGACTCTGAAGATAATTTCAGAGAAGAAATTCAAAAGTTTCAAGCTGCTGTCCTAGTATATACAGCAGCGTATTTTGCCTTTCAGAGGTTACAAAATTATACCTGGTGACTCTGAGCAAATCTACTGGTTCTAGGAGACGAAGTGCTGGTATGTTTCAAATTCAAGTTTAATATTCTGATTTCCAACATTTATATGAGTAAAAATGATGGATTTTCATAGTCATCATGTATACCCACTTTTGTTTCATGAAAATCCTGCCAATCCACATCCTTATTAGCCATATCAGGCCAATCACCCTGCTGGTTTTATCCGAAACAGCCATGTAACAGTAGCCTATCAGCATGCTCAACATGCTTACCTCCCACCCACCCCTGCTCAGCCTTTGGATCCACATTCGGATATCCAAAATCAACTCCAAGAGGTTGATGATATGAAGAATAATATGAATAACATGAAGGACATACTGTCAGACATCACAAAGCAGATAGAAGAGTTTAGGAAGCAGCAAGAGTATGATCAACAACAAGAAGAGATGGCCTATCAGGCCTACCTTCATGAGCAAGAGTTACTGACGCAGAGGAAACAGTTTGAAGAAAAGCTTGAGATGGAGTTAGCAGCAAAAGAGGAGCAAATGAAGCTTTTGCTTGCTCAAACACAGAGGCATGAAGTAGCTCCTTATATTCCACATTAGCTTGTTCAGGAGGAGGAAATTCAAGAGATTGCTCAAGTTCCCTCTATTTCAATAACTCAGTCCCTACAGGGGCCCATGAACTCTCATTTTCAGTCATATCAAGAGCCTAAATCAAATCATCAAGGTACTGAATAGTTATGGCAGCCTTCTTGGACCAAGCATCCAGACTTCAAAATGTTGAATCTAGTTCAAGAGGCTCCTATTCCAAGTTTTAGAAATCCTCTTCTGTTGTAGAGTCAAATACATGTAAGAAATCCAGCTATGAGTCTTCATGAACAGTCATTTCAAGAGAACCAATTTATGCATGCATGTCCTGATACCATTTGCACAGCAGACTTGCAGCAGGAGGTGAACAAACATGATCAATCAGGACAACAGGTTGAGGAGATTGAAAAAGGTATGAAAGGCAATGATTTCATATTCTTATCTGATGAATTACCTTCCTTTATTGAGCAGGAAGATGAAAAACAATGTGATGAGTTACTGGTTGAGGTCAACAAATGTGACAAGTTGGAAGCTGCTCATCTAATTCCAAAAGGTAACGCAAGTGATGATTGTGAAGAAGCCATATTTTGGAATGATCTTGAGTCCTTTGTTTTAAACTTAGATGACAATCAACATCAGGTTGAGCATGTTTTAAACAAGGAAATGGAGGTTGAATCTCAAGATTTAGCTAATTTGTTTGAGCAATTACTCGAATTTATTAATGAAAATGAGGATATCACATGCATGCTAATATCAATACCTACTTTTGTGCAACAGAATGACAAAGCTCATCTGAATGCAATTCGGCACTATGAATTAGATGAAAATGTGTTTTCAGGCATAATAGAGGGTTTTTGTTCTAACATTGGTGATAGTTCAATGCCTTATGAGCTAGCAGTATGCAATCAGCTTGTTCAGGCCAAAGAAGCAAACATTCCTTCATTTCATTTATGTGAACCATCTCTTTCAGATCAGATTGAAATTGAGGCAACAAGAAGGAAGGAGGAAAATAATCTTACATTGCAAGAGGAGCAGTCTAATCAATAGGATGGAGTGCCAATAGTGTATAAACAAGAAGACATTAGTAAGAGGCCAAGCTTTATGCCTTCAAAAGGTTGTCTGATTAGGTATTTATCCAAAGAGGAGTCTACATAATTATCACAAGTTAGGGTTCTGCCAAAGCATGTGATTGTAGCTACGGAGCAGCAGGTTAATCTTATTCATATGCCTTAGACTATCATATTTAATGATCAGTCAAATAAGGAAGGTATGCTTTTTATGATGATCCAAACTATGCTGATGGTAGTTTTTGAACAGAAGGAGCAGCAATTAATCAAATGTCCATGCTTCTTTTTGATTAATCTTACGGATTTGAAGCATCCTCTATTGTTAAGAAAGGGTAGTTATTTCTCACAGCCAGTAAATGGTCATGTCTAAGCACTAACACTGTTGGTTAGTGTAGGGTAGGGTAGTATTTTCAGTTTTGCTTTCAATAAGTGCCTGCTGGCATGTTTCATTCAGTTTTATTTCACTTTCAATAAGGTGCAGTTGCTGCACCTGGCATTTCAGATTCTGTCATAAACAGAATTGCAATAGTTTCTTTCAGTTTTTGTTTGATGCTAAGTTACAAAGTATTTCAAAGGAGGTTAAGAGCAAAAACAGACTCCATGCCCAATGGATATGCTATATAACTAGTCTATTGTGTTTAGCAAGCAAACACTCTGTAGAGGTCACCAATTTGTTACCTATTTTTCACTCCGAGCTCAAACAGGTAGAGCTGGATGAAGTTCATCATTTATAGGTACAGAAAATTTTCATGTCTTGTTGACTAAATGTTCATTGATCATCATTGAGATAATCTTACATATGAATCATAGTTTTATTGTGCAAACATTTAAAATAGAAAATTGAGAAAATTTGCATAGTAATGCTTTTATTCATTTTGTAAAAAATGTTGAATCCCACACAAGCTGTGGGAGTAACTCATTTTGATTTTTACAATCAAATAAAGGGTGCATAATCAATGGTATGCTATACAACTGAAAATAATGAAAGCATAGGGTAGAAGGTGATTTGTCATTGCCTGGAATGATGAATCGTTGACAGTTGAGGTTTTCAGTTGTGATGCCATCTCGAGCTTCGTTTCCAGTTTTAGCTCTAGCTCTGCATACCTGCAACTTGAGGGAAATTTTGTTAGAGCAATGTGAATCAAATCCTATCATATACCTACACTACTAATAGGAATATAAGATACAATTGATCAGGCATCCATCAAATGATTGCAAAAAAATCAAGAGAAAAAATGTAATTCAATGGAAGCTTTCAGCTTCTTTTATTTTTCCTAACATGTTTGTTTCAGTGTGCAGGAATAGGTTCATCATGCTTGAGATCATTTCATCAGATATGTGGAGTAAAACGGGCTCCCACAAGGGTTGAGCTCGGCATATCAAGGAGGATATATTTTCAAGTTCTATATGCAAGTTCATGAAAGTTGATAACAGTCATTAAAAGCATCAATGCTGCTGAAACTAAATGATATAATCATGCAAGCAACCTTATTTCAAAGAGATTTCAAAGTATTTGGCAACACTAATTTCAAAATGTAGTAATCTACTCTTGAAGTAAGCCTTTGCAAGGTATGGACCATCAATGTCAAAGCCGTTTTTCATCTCCATTTTAAGCTAAAAGTAATCTTGGTGTTTGGAAGAATAATATAATGGCAACTTATGAGTTCAGCTTATAAGTTCAAAGAATGGGAGGCATCAAAATATCAATGAAAGCAACAATTGTTCCTTAGTCAGCATTTAAAAGGTATGGAGGATACAGATTCATCGATGATATGTTTGTTTTAGTGCTAAATGAGATCATGCTACAGGGGAATGTCTTCATCACTTCGAATGTGTGCAGTTTATTAAGTCATGAATCTTAAAGATAAGCCCAACTGTTGCTAACAGAGTTGAGAGAAATTCAGATTTAGTGATATTCACAGCTGTTTTTTTTTTTTTAAAACAAATGAGAGTTCTAGCTGTTACCAGTCATTGACATGCTAGTAAAACAGATTACAAAAGTTACAGTCACTTATTGTGGATACAATGAAATGGAATGATATATTATTGTGTATCTGTAATCATGAGTTTAAATGCAGCTTTCTAAGAAATAGCAACATATAATGTCAGTACTATGAGAAGCAGATATGCAAGTGCATATAAAATGTTCAAAGGTTATGTATGAAAGCTGAACCAAATGATTCATTGCAAATTTCTGGTTAAGAACAGTTATAAGCTTTCATTCTTAATAAGAACAGTAGGGAAATATAATTCATTTCCTCTTCCTCATTGATCTCAAAGAGGTTTCAAGACAACATAATGATTAAATAATCATTGTTAATATAATGAGGGAGATATATCATACAAGAATGGTGGGAGTTCACTATAAAGCAGATCACAAAAGTTGCAGCCAGCTTTCAATTTTTATATTTTATCAAGTGACAATCACAGTTGTGAGAACAGTACACTCTACTATCACAAATACTAAGGGAGGCAACAACTTATGAATTAAATGACAAGCGCTTTCAAAAGTGAGAGAATAGCATAGATTTAAAAGGCTTGCATTAACAGAAACAAATATTTCATATATTGATTGAATGAAAGAAATAAAACTTAAATACCCATGTAGAGTTTTCCTCATATATACAGAAATATAAAGTTGCTACATTTCCAGTTGTGGAATAAAATCAATGATAGATTTTCGTGGTATACGGCAAGAGATGTTTAGTTTCCAGTCATGGTTGCAGCCTGGAGCATTATGTTTTCAGAGTTTAGAGATATTCATTTAATTCCTTCACTTTGAAATCATAAGTATATACAGGAGTATTGGAGGTTGTTATGACTGACATACAGTTGTGCAAGAATACAATAAAGATAACCATCGAGCTTGAGGAAGTAAAGCAAGATAAGGATCAGATTTTCGTGATTTCAGTTTATTGAGGTTTTTAGTGCTTCATTTAGCTGAATTGGAGAGAATATTATGCAATTCAAGGCCTCTCTCAATATAAAAACCTTAGGCACACTATTTCTAAGCAAGAGACTCCTACAAATTCGTGTTTGAAAGAAATCTGTGCGAATTAGTGGAAAAAACGTGATAGCTGAGCAAGAATGACTTTGAAATCAGTCACATATTATTAATAAAGGGAATTTTACTAAGGAGAAACCCTCGGCGAGCTTCTTCCTTGATGAATACAATAGTATAGGGTGTCACATTGATGTAGCTACAACATATACAAGAAAACATGTTTATTCAAAGAGGAAAACAACAGAGTATAACAAAGAATGATAATATCAAAAAGTTTGTTCAACATTGTGCACAACCACGACTTTAAAACCTCATAAAATGTTACATAATGGAGTTCCAACTGATAAAAACGAATTTACCTTATGAAATCATAAGTTTTTCAGCTTAGGAAGTGTTCAAAAAAGTGCAGATTCGACCATTCTCGGGTTCAAACCCTCCATGGCGGCAGCCAACTTCCTCCAGAAGTTTCTTTTGATCAAATGCAAAAGAAAGATAATGATTTTTAGGGTTCGATGGTGTTTTTTTCATTCACCCTAATTCCTCTTTGTTTTTTTTTGCGAATAATTCTCAATAATCATTGTGTTTTATTCTCCCCATAGTCACGTTTTGAAGTCAATAAGTCAAGAAATGGTCGGCTTTATCAATGATGGAGTTTTGTGCTAAAATATTATGGCAGAATATTTAAATCATTGCCAAAATATATGCTAAGGATGGTGTATAAAGCTATGAGGGGAGAATAATATTTTCAAACATTGCAAGTGAATTATTATTATTTATTTATTTGCATTGTATTAAGTAAGCTAAATTAATTAAATGATATGTTATAAATCATTTAGTTAATTTAGCATTTTAAAATGCAAATAAATAAATGTTATGTGAAACTGTAGGTGCTTTCAAGTTTAGTTTTATTCCTCATATTTGTTCACATTAAATAATGTAAATGAATTAATTAAGTGATGCACTATACATCATTTAATTAATTCATCATCTTTAAATGTTGATAAAGATGTTATGTAAAGCTAAATCACAATTTACTTCAGTTCCACATCATTTTCAACTAAAGACTTAAATGTGAAGGTGGGGTTCCAATGTGCATGGGCAGATTGATATAAACGAGGTGGTTTTTGCGTGCTTTAGGCCACTTTTTTAGGGATTTTCACTCCAATTTGAGTTGCAGATTGATTTCATGCTTTATAACCTCCAGTTCGAGTTTGTGTTCACTCATTTTTGCATGAGTTTGAGCCACTTTTTCAGGGATTTTCACTTGTGCTCAGATTTCGCATTGTAATTATCATCTTTGCACTTTCAGATCACTTTCAGTTGCTTATTAATTCACTTTGGAGTGCCTTCATTTTGTATATATTGAAAAAGTTTATCTTTTTCAATTCTAGTTCTTGTTTTTCAGCCTTTGCACTCTGCAAAGTGAATCATCTTGTAACTCAGCATTTTACAGATTAATACAGTAGCAGGTTATTACAGGTTAATCAAGTTTCATTAGTTTGCAGAGCTTTCCTTTTACCTTTCAGTACACTAAAGTGTTTTCCTTCAGAATCTCAAGTGTCATGCTGTGTGAATTTGATAAGGAATTTATCGTCTTTAACCTTAGAAACCTTTATTTTCCCACCTCATTTCATATGTGCTGGTATACAATCAAGTTTGATTCCACAGGTTGTATGTTGTGCATTTGGATTACTTTACTATTTTAGTTGTGAAGACGTTCTTTTCCTTCGAAGATAGTAATATAGTCAAGCCTTCATATAAATTATTGATGTGGTTAAACTGTTCAGATTTAGTTGTGCGAATAAGATTATTGAAGTGTAATTGTGAAAAAATTTGCATGCAATACCATCATTAGGTGCATCACCGAGGTTTTAGTTTCAGTTTCATGCATTTAGCAATAGTTCTTCTTACCCTTTTCTCAAAAAAAATCATTCAAGTACCTAATTGATCATCATATAGGAAGCCGGCCTAGAACTGGAGGTTCTATCTTCACCATAGGATTACCCACAGCCTGAAGATAGTTCCCATGTTTCAACAGCTTGCTGAATTTAATCATTCAAGCGTTCGGGTGCAATCTGGATTGACAACAGTAACCATTTTTAGAAACTAATTCATGCACTAGGTGATTCAAGTATAAAAATTTCTAAGATGGATACTATTGATAGGTTCATCAAACAGATCCCCTTCTGGTGTAGACAATTGATATGCTCCTAATCCATACACTGACATGACTACAAAGGGACCTAAGCAGTTATGTTCAAACTTCCCTTTCTTTTCTCTATCCTACTGATTATTAGGGTTTTCCTTTGAGACCAAGTCTCCAACTTGAAAGACTCTAGGTTTTACCTTATGATTATAACTCCTTGACATTCTTTTCTAGTAGGAGGCTTCAAATGATTGACAGCTTTCTAATGACATTCATCCAGTAATTCCAATTCTTGTAGCCTAGAAACTCTATAATCCTCATTTTTAATGATACCTTTTATTGAGACACAAAGTGATGGTATCTCTACCTCAATGGGTAAGATGGCCTTTGATCCATACACCAAGGCATATGGTGTAGCTCCTATTGGTGTTCTGATGTTGGTTCTGTAGGCCCATAGTGCAAGATTTAGCTGAACATGCCAATCACGTCCAACATTGTTTACCATTGTCTTTAGTATTTTTAGAATTTTCTTGTTTGAGGCCTCTGCTTGGCCATTTCCTTGAGGATAGTACGGTGTTGAGGAATGATGTTGGATATGGAATTGTTCACATAATTCTTGAACGTCCTGATTTTTAAAAGGCCTACCATTGTCTATGACAATGGACTGAGGTACCTCGTACTGATAGATGAGATAGTTGAGTATGAAAGACGAGATCTGCTTTCCAGTGACTGTTGTTAAAGGAACCGCTTCTATCCATTTTGTAAAATATTTTTTTGTTGTGATGATGAACTTGTGTCCATTGGATGAAGATGGATTTATTTTACCTACTAGGTCCAGTCCCCATTGACAAAAGAGCCATGTTGATGTGAAGGGATGTAACTCTTGTGCTGATGCATGAATTAAATTACCATGAATCTGGCATTTCTGACAATTTTTAACATATTGATAAGACTCCTCCATGTTCGGCTAGTAATACTATAAACGAAGGAGTTTCTTAGCTAGGGTTAGCCCACTTGAATAGGTCCCACAAATACCTTCATGGACCTCTCGTAAGGATGTTTCAGATTCATAATGTACCAGGAACCGAAGAAGAGTACCATCTAGACCTTAATGGTAAAGGATGTCAGTGATCAATGTATGTTGAGCAGATTGACAGATAAAGTTACGCTTTTGGTTTCTAGAGAGATCAGGAGGAAGAATATTATCCTTGAGGTAAGCAAAGATCTCTCCATATTGTGAGGTTTGAGTGTTGGTTATTTGGCATATGGTCTGTCAATTAGGATTATCATATGCAGGGTTAGATACTTGTTCCACCATAAACTCATAATGACCTTGTTTTTTTAGTAATTGCACAAGGGAAGCAATTGTTGCCATGGCATCCACTTGACATTGTTCTCTACCCTTGGTATTTGTTTCAAATTAATATCCATGAAGCACTTTTTAAGATCATCTATCATTTTCTTACAAAGCATGAGCTTCTCATCCTTTGTTTGATACTTGTCATTTACTTGATAGATGACAAGTTTTGAGTCCCCATATACTTTCATTTTTGTGATTTTCCATTCAATAGCTATTTTGATGCCGATAATCAATGCTTCATCCTCAGCTATATTTTTGGTACATGGAAACATTAACCTATAAGATCTTGGGATGGTGTGTCCTTGAGGTGTGAAAAATAGAATTCCCGCACCAACTCCTCTTTGTGTGTATGATCCATCAAAATAGAGCCTCCATTGTTGTGTTGTAATATTCAGGATGTTGGCATCTGGAAATTCAATGTTCACTGGATGATGATCCTATAATGAGCTTCAACTAGTTGATCCACTATTACCCATCCTTTGATGTCTCTCTTGTCGACATATTGGATGTCAAACTCACTCAAGATCATGACCCATTTTTCCAATCTTCTTGTTAGAGTAGCTTTATTGAGTAGATATTTCAATGGGTCTATTTTTTCTATGAGCCCAACTGTATGAGTCAACATGTAGTGTCACAACTGTTGGGTTGCAAAGAACACTACCAAACAATCCTTCTCTATGAATGTGTAGTTTATTTCATATTTGTTGAGTGTCCTGCTGATGTAGTAAATAGCTTGTTCTTTTCCTTCAGAATACTCCTTTTCCAATAGAGTTCCTAAAGAAATGTCAATTGTTGCGATATACAGTAAAAATGGTCTTTCTGCTGTGGGGGGCATGAGTATTGGAGGCGACACCAAATACTACTTTATCTGGTTAAAAGTTATTTCACAGTTATGATCCCACTTGAATAAAACATTCTTATGAAGTAGATGATTAAATGGGTGACTCTTGTCTACCAGTTGGGAGATAAATCTCCTGATGGATTGTAACCTGCCTTGTAGGGACTGTATTTGACTGATATTTTTAGGTGGTGACATCTCCATTATTGCTTTAACCTTAGCTGGATCCACTTCAATACCTTTTTCTGACACTATGTAACCAAGGAGTTTTGTTGATGTTACCCCGAACACACATTTCTTCGGGTTTAATCTAACATTGAATTTTTCTAGTTTGGTGAATATTTTATCAAGGATTTATAGATGTCCTTCCCTGGTGTGTGATTTTGCTAAGATTTCATCCACATAATCTTCCATGAAAGTATGCATCATGTCGTGGAAAATTGTGGTCATTGCCCACTGATATGTTGTAGATACATTTTTCAATCTGAAGGGCATGACATTCCAATAGAATATACCCCAAAGGCAAGTGAATGTTGTCTTTTCCTGATCTCCAGGTGCTATTTTTATTTGATTATATCTTGAGAAGCCATCCATTACAGATAACATGACATGTCCTACTATTAGATCAACAATTATGTCAATGCTAGGTAAAGGAAAATCATCCTTTAGACATGCCTTGTTTAAATCCCTGAAATCTGTGCATATTCTGATGCTATTATCAGGTTGGATACTAGCACAATATTTGAGATCCATTCTACATAATCTATGGACCTGATAAATCCTACATCCAATAATTTTTTCAGGTTAGCTTTAACCATCAGGGCGATGTGAGGATGCATCTTTCTTAGTTTTTGTTTGAATGGTTTGATTCCTTTGGTAGTGACAGATGATGCACGAGGAGATCTGGATTCAATCTTGGCATATCAAAATAAGGGTTATGGGACATAATAACCCGACCAAAATAACCCTGGACAAAATAACTCGGTCACAATAACCTGGGGACAAAATAACCCGGGGTCATAATAACCCAAGCCAAAATAACCCATGGTTAGAATAACCCATGGACAAAATATCCCCATAAGAATATAGAAAAAGGAAAACAAAATTTATAAATTACATGTATGTTGCTAAAAAATCTTTATTATTCAAATTTACAATTAAAGTTTCAAATTATGAGCGATGCCTCTTATATAATATAAAATGTTATGGTTCTTATAACCATCAACCAATCTTTTTAGTCTTTCTTTGAGATCACGGTATTTTTTCATGCTTGGTTGCCCAATGTATCCGGCCATATATTTATCTATTCTATTCTCTTGAAGACTCTGTTCTTTTTTCATTGCTTTGATGAATTTCCAAACTAAGTTGTGCAATGCTTGAATCAATTCACTAAATCCTCTGTTCCATCCCTCAATAGTATTTTTGGTTATGGGAAGATCATCTTGAGTAGCTGAATAGCAATTCAGCATTGTGATTGGAAACTTGGGTGATCATTGGTTGCCTCTTCTGGTTAGTCTGCCAATCCATGTGTCTTCAAAATAATCAACTTATTCCCACAAAATTTCCTTTTTTTTAATAATTATTTATTATTTTATAGGTTATTTAAGTATATTAAAGGTTTTTTAAGGCTATTTTAGGGGTATATAATGGATATATGGTTTAAAAATGACCCAAATATCCTCTATGGTGCCTCACAATCATATTTATAATTTACTTCATGTCATTTCTAGTTTACTAGCTTGATCTAAAATGACCTTGGGTTATTTTGTCCATGGGTTATTTTGACCACGGGTTATTCTGTCCATGGGTTATTATGACCCTGGGTTATTTTGTTCTTGGGTTATTTTGGTTGAGTTATTTTGTCTAGGGTTATTTTGGCCGGGTTATTATGTCCTGATACCCAAAATAAGACCATGCAAAATTGATGTGTCGCTCCTCAAAGAATTTGGTGAATGTCGGTTTCTCCTATTTTATCATGGAATCTGCTAGATGTAGGATCTTTTCCTTTCCAGTTGTTCTTAGGTTTATAAACTATGTCAGTTCTACCAATACTGATGATCTATCATGATAATGCTTTGGGAGAGTGTTAAATCTTCCATCCTATAGTGGCTCAGAAAGGTTTTCATTGTTGGATACATTCTTTATTTTTCTCTTTTCAAAATCTAATGCTGCCTCATAAAGGTTTTCACCATTAGATTTATTTTTCCTGTTGTTATTTTTGCAACTGGAAGATTTGGCACCCTCCCTTTGTGAAGTGTCATTATGAGTGTTATGGATAGAAATTGTATCAATTTGATCACTGCAAAGATAATTTATGATGGCATCATCATTTGAAAAGACTGGTAAATGAATAGGTTTGATGGGTTCCCAGTCAATAAGTTTGAGATACCTTAAGGATAATGATTCATCAGGTTGAGTAAGGTTGACTGTGGTAAGTGTTCTGATGGCTACGTGGTCAAAGTTGTTAGTAGGAAGGTTGAGGTCTATGATATTACTTACCTCCAAGTCATTTTTCGCGCTCAATCTCTGATCATCCTCGCTTGATTCATCAATATTTGTTGGTCCCATTACAAATGGTCTATTTCCCAAACTTTTTCCCTCATCTCGTGAGGGTGTATATGCTTGAATGACATAAATTTGTTTGTCAGTGTAGGATGTAGCAGATAAATGATCCCATTCATACTCATTGGAATCTGTGTCAGAACCATCTCTCATTTGTAGAATCCTTTCTACCACTTTCAGAGTTACTTCCTCTTTTGTTTCCCCTATGTAGCCTAATCCTATTTTGTCTTTAGGCTACAATGTTAGAGGTTGAATAGGTTCTATAATACCATCCTTTCCCTTGCAAATTGGTCCTTGGGCTTCATAGCCCATTTTCTCTAAGATAGCTTTCCCTTTTCCATACTGATCTATTTTGATACTGATACTTGCTAATGTTGAGGATTCTTCATCCTTATATAACCAATTGAGAATGGCTTTGTCTTCTGACTCATCTTTGAGGGTACTTGTTTTAAAAAATATTTCATTAAGAGTTGTGATTGGTTGTGATGAACTTGGTGTGTTTGATGTGGGTTTTCCATATGATTTTGGTGATAGTAGCAATTGTGATAGACACAAAGATTGCTCAAGGGAATATTCTCCTAAGCCTTTGTCTTTTAACTAAACCTTGTCTAAAAATTGTTGTGATAACTCATTCATAGGACCTTTAGTGTTTGATATAGTCATGTTTGCAACAGTTGTTTCCTTTACCTAATCTTTCCTCTCAACCCATTTAGATATGAAATTGGGTTGTCTGTCACCACTAGATTAAGTGGAAGTGTTGACTTCTTTGTTGTGAGGTACTAGAGTGTCTTGATTTTCTTTTAACATGTTGCAAGTCTGTGGATTATTGTTGCTAGCTTATATGGTGACCTCCTATCCATTTACTATAAATTTTAGACATTGATGGTATGTCGAAGGTACTGCTTGCATTTCATGGATCCATGGATGACCCAATAGTATGTTATATCTTAGATCCTTGTCTAACACTTGAAAAACAATGTTTTTGACAATCGACCCTACTTGAATTGGAAGTAAAATAAGCCCCTTGGAAGACCTTTCTTCATTATTTTTATATTTCTTCTATCGTCAATGGCATTGTCGGAATAGCCTAGTGCATGAATTAGTTTCAAAGTATAAATATTTAACCCAACTCCTCCATATATTAAGACACACTTGACATGATGTTTATGGATTAGAACCTCTATATGCAAGGATGAATTGTGTGGGTGATTTAAAGACACATCATCTTATTCAGAGAACGAAAGACAATTAGGTGTGGTAAGATGTCCCACCATGGCTTGGAATTGACAAACATCCAAATTATTGGGGACTGATGTAGCTACTAGAGCCTATTCCAGAACTTCTTTATGTGATGGTGAAATTTTGAGAAGTTCTAGAATGGATATTTGTGCGGGTATATTTTGTAATTCGTCCACAATGATGTATTGATGTGATTTGGGAATAGTTTTTTTGGATGAAACTCCTTTCAATATCACCTTGGGCTGCCCCCTTGTCGTTATATTGACTTGTTGATGGTCTTGTGTTTCCTTGATCTTTAGGACATTGATTTGATTGTCCGATGTGTTTTTGCTTGGTATCATGTTGAGGGATTCAATGTCATTGATGTTTATGCCATCTATCTGATTATCAATGTCATTTTTATCAACCTCAGAAAGGCAAAGAATAGTGGTGTCATAGGCATAGTTTATACTTTTTCCTTTACCACTTGAAGAAGACTCCTTTTTCATAGTTGGGTAATGGATTGGTAAATGCAGTGTGATCATTGTTTGTCTGATACCCTTCGACAAACACCTTCTTTGCTTCGATCAAGTCTTGTATCAAACATTTTAATTGCATATAGCCATTTGTTTTATGTCCCATATTCTTATAAAAATTGCAATAGTCTACATCGTTCCACTAGGATGGTTTCACCTTTGGCTCCCAATTTAGGCTTCTAGTAAAGTGATAAGTTTGTTTGCAATGAGCTCTCTCATTATTGATTCCAAATTTTGTTTGAATGGGGTAAATATCTATCAATTGGATTGTTTTTGATATGATGGTCGAGATTCCCCATTGTTAGTGTTATTTTTTTGAGTAGTGCTTTGATTTTTATTTAGGTTTTCATTTTGATTTGCTTTGGCAGTTGATGCTGTGAAATTGAATACTAGTTTTGTATTGTCAGTTGTAGCCTCACTGCTTCCAATATTTTTGTTTTTCTGCAAAAATTTTGGCTTGTCATTGTTTCCATAGTGATTTACGTTGTTTGGTGTATCATTGTAGCGTTTAATCACTCCTCATTTGACTAGGGATTCTTGGAATTTAAGCCCATTCTCAATTACTTTTTCGAATGTTGGGGGACATTGCAATTTGAGTCTATAACTAATCTATTCATTTAAGTTTTCAATAAATAATTCAATATTCTCCTCTTCAGGTATCTAGATTGAGGATATCTAGTGAACAACTTTCTCCAACATTGTAAGAATGATAGGAATGTCTTGCCACTTTTTTGTTTTAGGTTATACAGATCTTTTATGGTTACGTCGCGTTGTATGTTGAAGGAGAATTGGGAGATGAATTTGTTGACTAGTTCTTCAAAGGATCGAATCCTTGGTTGTAACTTGGAGAACCATTCCATACAATGGACTCCCAAAATCCTAGGAAATAACCTCATGAGGTAAGTATATTCTTGTGAAAACTCAAGGCTCATTGTTCTGAATTCCCTTACATGGTCAATTGGGTCCAATTTACCATTATATTTATCGTATTTAGGGAATTCACAATGTCTAGCCCGAAAGGTAACATATCCATGCTCAAATGAAAAGGGTAAGGACAAATGTCATATAATAAGTATTTCTTGGTGTTTCATATTTGCATATTCTTAATCCGTTGTTGTAGATTTTGTATTTGAACTATTAAAGCAACCACTTGATCTGTGTCTTGGGTGTAGTTTGGTTTTGTTTCATTTGTTATAGGTGTTTCCTTCAACCGATTAATGTCAAAATCCTTCAAAAGTTTGGCACCTGACTCTGCTAACATCAAGAGATATTTCTCCATGTCTTGTTCTAAGAAATTTTCAATAAATTTATGAAAATTTGGGTCTTGTTGGGCATGTTGTATATCTTCTTGTGTTATTTCATTGTTTTCATGTTGTTGGAATCGGTAAAAGGGGTTTTCTTCAGTCATCTTTATATTTTCAATTTCCTTCTCTCTGAGTTTTTGTCTTTGCAACCTTGTCAAGATTGGCATAATTTTTTTTGGTTGTTTTCACTAAACTTGGATCTTTTGTGTTGTGATTAGTGTTAATTTGATTTTAATGAAGCCAAATAGAATGATGTATTCTATTGATGAGGCAAAATTGAAAATATGATTATCGAGTTTTGTTTTGTGATAGTAGGATGTTAGAATCTTGATGAGGGAACTTGACTCAATAATCTAGATTTATTTTGATAATTTTACACTTTGTATTTTGTAAGATCTAGGTTTATGTTTAAAAATGATTTGACTTGTAAAAACCTACCTTGTAAAAACCTACCTTGTTTTAGGTTTTGAGGACACTGTTTGAACTATGGAATGTTTCTGATTGGTAAACCTGAGTTTTTGATGGTAACTAATCTGTCAGACGTTTCTGAAAGGTCTCTATTTTTCACTTCTATGGAAGCACTAAAACAAAAGGTAGAAGCACTGAAACATAACACATAAGCACTATCCAACATAGAAGAAGCGCTAAAACAAACCATAGATGTGTTGTAAGACTGGTCAACACTGGTAATGTTTGATATTGACAAAAGCACTATCAAATTGATCAGAAGCGCTGAAACATACGACAAAAGAACTATTTTTACTGTTGAAGTGCTAAAAGATAGCGCAAAAGCGCTAGAACAGACTGTAAAAGTGCTATAACACTGATTTTTTGATTGATAGAGTTTTGGTTTACTGTTCACAAAAGTGTTATAATATATGGAAAAAGCACTAAAACAGACGACAAAAGTGATGTTTCAACTGTGAAAGTGCTAAAATAATGCACAAAAGTGCTATAATAGATGGTAGAAACATTGTTTTGATTATTGTTTAATGCCAAGAGGGGGGTGGTAATACGGGTCTCTCAATTGCTATGTTTGCTTTCTCATCTTCTTCATCTAAGACTATGGATGCTGTGAGAAATTGATGGGGTGTTTTGTTTTTCTCAAAAATGAATGTTCTCAAATTGCTGATGATGTCAGTTTGGGTACCTTCAATGTGTACGTTACGTGGTTGAAATATTAGGGTGATTAGCCTAGGTTGTTGAATAGGATCCATTGGTCACCAAATGGTCATAAGGTATGTTGTATGATGGTTTCAATACCTTATTGCAATTTCATTCATTACCTATTTCCAAGCAGGAGGTAGTAACATGGGTCTTCCTACTACTATGTTTTTCTTTTCTTCTTCTTTGTTTAGGATGATGGATGCTGTAAGAAATTGATGGGGTGTTTTGTTTTCCTCAAAAATGAATGCTCTCAAACTACTGATGATGTCGGTTTGGCCATTTTCAATGTGTATAAGGCTAGGTTATATGATAGGTGCCACAAGGCCTGGTTGTTGAATGGGAGCTGTAGGTCACCAAATGGTCATAAGGTGTGGTAGTAAATCCTTAATTTTGGATGTCCAACCTAATGTTCCTAAGGACTTGTTTACTGTAAGAACTAATCAAGTCTGGTGGAGTATTCTATGGCAGGTTGAGGGATGGAGGATTGTCGAATGCATTGACTAGGGTTAGGATCCTATGAAAGAGCTCTTCTCTGAATATATGCTTGTGAATACAACAGTTCTATAGCATAATTGTCAGTGTAACCCCTAGAAAAATCATGAAACCTATGGATGAATGTCTTATGATGAAGCAAAATCTTCCTATTTTGATACTAGAAATGTCTTCTTTTCAAAAGGTTTCTATAACTAAGTGGTTTCTTTTGTTTCCTAATTCTCTTGGCAAGAGATTTCTTGACAAATTTTGTGGTTTTCCAATCCCTAATCATGTATTTCTCAGTTTGATTTTGTCCAAGTTTTTTGTATTTTTTAGGATGATCTTTTATCTGAATTTTAATGATTTTGAAATACACAACACTCAAATGTAGACAATTTTTTTAAGAGCTGTAATCTAAAAAGATAGTGTATGTCCAAAAGAACCATGCATGGTCCTATTTTCACTGGTTTGATAACAATAAAGCACTTCAGACAGACTCACTCTTAATAGTCAAAAGGTCATCATTATACTCAACAACCCACATCTTAAAATTACGTCAACTCACATAGCCGTGTCACCCCCTAAAGGGTACCTGTGTTTTTGTCTTTTCCAGGTGTGTACTCAAGGTTAGATTTCTCGATCCCCTAAGAAAAAATTTCTTGGAAATTATATGGTGAGTGTCTTAGGGGCAGATTCTTCCCTCCCCTTGCACTGCAAGTATTAGAATGTTTGGTTAATGACTCGGCTGGCTACTACACTAGGTTCTTAGAAAGGGTTTCCATTCGGAGTGACAAGTGATAAACTCCCTTAGGAGACCTCCCAACCTTTAGAAAAAAAGGCTTTGGGGATGGTTATCTTGTACACTTCTGGAAAAGATGGGTTTCCTCAAATTCACTTTAAATTTTAGAGTGGGGTGGAAAAACCTGGCTTTGGTTTGAACCCACTTAGGTCATTCCCGTAGGGTGGGTAATTTTTCCCACTACGACAGACCTTCTACAAGATTTAATAAAACTTGAAAATGCATGAAATAAAGGATGAGTCTGGCATTTGATCACCCAGTTAAGGGGAGAGCATATGCCTATCACCACACAAACAAAGAAATCAACTTGTTCAATTTTTAGAGCCCAAACAACAATTTTCTATCTATGTGAAGGTGTTGCTTCATAGTGAAGATATTGCTTCACAAAAAGACATGTTGTTCATTTTTAATTCCAAATTTTAAATGTCTGGTGACTACCCTAGATTGATAAATTTTAAACCAATTGAAAATGTGACTATCCTAGGATTGATTCATTTTTAAACCAATTGAAGAAGTGTCTATCCTAGATTAATTCATTTTAAATCCAATTGAAGAAATGAAGTTTACTGGCCGCGGTTGCATCGGATCCAGATAACGAATTACAAAAGTGCTATAAAAAAGATTAAAAGTGCTATAAAAATGCTCAAAATCACTATAGAAAGTGTCCAAAGCGCTATAAGATTTTGGATTTAAGCACTATAGAATTCGACGAAAGTGCTAAAAAAGATGTTAAAGTTGAATAGGTGGACTGTGCTTTGAAGCCTTTTGATCGAAGTGCTAAAATAGTCCTTCAAAGTGCTATAGTTTTCCTTGAAAGTGCTAAAATAGGCAGAAGCGCTATAGTTTCTAGCAGAAGCACTATAGAATCTTCCGATTGCGCTAAAAGAATCACGCCAAATTCCTGTATGAAAGCTTTTCAAAATAAATTGTTAAAAACATGGGGTTAGGCCCCACGGTGGGCACCAAAATGTAAGTGTGAATAAGTAAAAAGTAAAAGAACAACTAAAACATTTCTTAATGAAACATTATATCAAAATTAACATGAATTAAACTAATTTAAAACACAGATAAGCCTGAAAGTGTCTCATTGTCTCCTATCTCCAAAGATTTATCAAGTCACAGAAGGCTCTCAGATTGGGTAAGTAATGTGACTATTTAAAATGCCAATTTAGAGGATGGAGTGATACTAAATGCAATGATCTAATGATTGATAATGAAAGCCAAATGATAATGATGCTATGTAAACTATCTTGACATGAAAACTAATAAATGGAAGCTACTGTAAAAACTGACATGCTATCGTGATATGAAATCTATTGATGCTATGATGCTATTGCTAATGCTAATGCTTATGATTGCTTGGTTGCTTGGTTATATTCTTGCAGAGTAAGTTTGCATAAAATTGGTATTTTCTTAGATGATTTTCATGCTTTAGACGGTTGTATATATAGATTTTTGGCAGTAGTTTTGCACAGGGGAAACACAACAAACACTTGGATTAAATCTTGAGAATTGAATGGTGAGAGATTGAGAAGCTGGAGCTGATGAAGGGAATGGTTTCTCCCCATGAAAACATTAGGCAAGATGATAGGAAAGATCAGAGGAAGAAGATTCAGAGGATTTCCTACAAGTTTATCCTCGAAGATTTCCCATGAATGCCAATCGAATTAATTAGATTAAAAAATATAATTTTATTGGTGAGTGAATAGAGGAATATTTGATTTATGCCTTTATTTGAATATTTTTTATTTATTCAATTTAGCAAAATAGAAAGATTTATTTAAATAAAACAAATATTTAATATTTGCTTATTTAATAAAGAGGAATACGACAATTAAATAAATCTTTAGGATATGTTTATTTAATTAAGAGGAAATATGTTATGATAATTAAATCACACAAATTATTGAAGTTGTATATTTAGTTTAAGATAGAATTTATGGATAAAGTATAGAATAAATAATAATGATAATAATTAAATAAAACAAAGTATTTAATTTTGTTTATTTAATTAAGAGGAAAATAATATAATAAAATAGAAGAATTAATAGTGAACTTAATATAAATAAATATTTCTATTTATTTACTAAGTAGATGAATTTAGGATTAATTAATCAAATAAATCATATTTAATTATTTATATTCTCCAAACCATTTTTTGGTGTATACACAACTATATAATAATAATATGAATAGTCACAAGAAAATGCAGGTAGGGAGATGGGGACATAATCCTCATCCCTGCACTAAAGCCTCTTGATGAGCATGAAATTCCCTATTGCACAACATTTGCATAAGCCAAGGAAAAAAATCTCATATGGAATGTTATATATGGTGGACCTCAAACATGAAACATTCTATGTGATGAACTTCAAATATAGAAAAATGCTGAAAAAAATATTTGTAATTGTACAAGATATTCCTAAGGAAATTCACAAACACAAAGATCGAATGAATTTAATATTACACTGTACTTATACTATTGTAGAATAAGGAAAAACTATACAAAATGTTACAAATAATGAATTTAAAACCACAAGAAAACACCTCTTGAATAAATTTAATAGTTCACCATGCCCTACTCTTGTTATATAATAAGGAAAAACTATATTATTAAGTGTTGCAAATAATGAAATTAAAACTAAGCTCCAATTGATAAAAAATGTGAGCTTAACTACAAAAATGGAAATTAAATAAAAATGAAAGCTCAAAAATCACAGACAATTAGTTAAATGTTACGTTATCATAACAAATGTTTTGGATTTTTCTTCATTGTGTTGTTGATTATTTATTGGCCTAGGCACTGTATCTCAAATAGTGGTTATGAGCCAGTAGACAACTGGTTGTGTCTTAACTGATAGGGTAATCATGCTGATTTGGATAGCTCTTCCCTCTACTAGTAAGCATTGTACTAAATACTATCTTTGCAATTAAAACATTATTCTGTATAATCTTTGTATATGCTTCATTGTCATGATATATGATTCGAATTTGTTTTTTGTATTGCATCTTTGTAGATTTCTAATGTAGAATTTAAAGCAAACAACCACAACATCAAACATTCAAGGTAGAAACTAGAGATTCCGTCACAAAACCCAATATGTGAAAACCGCAGAATGGAAATGAGCCATGCCTCATTGTTTCTATTCAACTACATCCTCCATGTCTATTTTTTCAAATGGTCTTTAACATATCTGATCCATTCCAGATCACGGAAAGCATATTGGGGGAAAAAATTAACTGTACAATATAATTTAAAATTTTTGTTTTTAAAAAAACAATTTAATCTTCTAGCTATAGACTAGCTATAAATCAAATGAAGAAATCATGCAAAAATTTTCCTAAAACAAAGTTCCTTTTGCAAAAGTCAGCACGCTCCTCTGTCACAACATTATTAGTTTATGACCTCCCCTGCATTGAATTGATAAGTTACCAAAGAACAAGTAAGGATTTGGGTGTGGGTACATGACAAAAAAAATTGTTTTGGGACACTAGGTAAGGCTCAACATGGAAGCATCCATACATAAAATAAAAACATATATTAAAAAAAAACATTATATCAGTAATGTTTCAATAATCATCAAATAGAATGAGTTTATTATAGAGAAACACACAAGGGATTATTACAAAGAAAAGCACAAAAGTAATAGAAATTGCATATATCACAAGCAAATCAACTAGATTCCTAAAAGCATGGCATACTAGAATTAAAAAGGACTGAACATTGGACCAATTAAACGAGGCTCAACTCCATTACACAAGAAGTCTTAGATAAATGTCCAATGTCCCAAAAAGTAATAGAAACTTCAACTGCTACTCACCTCAGAAGGTGAAGAACCACATCCACTAGGAATTGATCGTGATGTACCTGCCTAGGACAAGCATGCAATCAACAAAAAAAAAATTAAAAACAACAAAGAATGCATACATTCTTGTTTTCCTTCAAAAGTAGAGATACCTGAAGGTAAACTAGGCACTTGAGCATTCCCATTGGGTGCAATCATTTCAATAAGTTTATTTCTTCTCACATCATCAAGTTTTTTTAGGGATCTTTCAAGAGGCTTCATACCAACTAACTGATACAAGAAAAATCAAGCAAACAAAGCAAGATATTAATAAATGTGACAGTAAACTTAATATTGGAAAATCAAAAGTAGTGACTAGTGAGTAATATGAAGAACAAGCAACAAAGAAAGTAAAATCATAATCAATATGATGAAGTCCAATTAATGTCAGCAAATACAAAGGTTATCATGTAATACCTTAGCAATTGCTGCCTATACAGAAAATGAAGCATCTCGTACATCTGGTGCACCATCATTTAGACATTGTGAATAGATGGAGCCCAGAAAGTTGTCATTTTTATTTTTAATATTTAAGAAAAAAATCATCATATAGTGAATTGAAATTAACCAGAAAATTGAAAAACTAACCCAGCTCTACTAGAATCAAAAGATTAAAGCAATACATAAGTTTTTGGTCTTTGTAATTCAAATATATTTAAATAACATAATTTATATGATTTTCATGGTTTTGTTTTTGTTTATTATGTAGTTCCAGAGAAAAAGCAACATGATCCATCTGTCTATAATCGCTTTATCAAGTAAAAAAATCTAATGATTTTTAATAAAATCAAAAGATACTTAGATAAATAGAAAAAAAAAGAATCCCACCTTTTTACAAAAACTGCCATCAGACAAGACAAGATCATAATGTTGTGTTTGGCTTATTATTGACATAATTTTCTAATCTGATTGTAAGAATTTTGCAGAGCTGAGATTCAGAGGATTAAAGCTGCCAATCCTGATATAAGTCACAAGAAAGCTTTTAGCACAACATCCAAAAATGTGAGCTTAACACACAAATATATATAACCCTAGTAGTCTTGATTCAAATAAGATTGGTTACTTATTTCTCCTATTCTTTCATTTTTTTAATCAATGGGCTCTTGTTCCTTACATGCACTTTCAGTTATCTCAAGATGGCAACCAACAATTTTGAATGTAAGGTAATGCTGCTTTAAATATCTTATGTTGTTTTCTCTAAAGCAAGCAACCGATGACATATCATGAAATCATTTTAAAGACTTTTAGTGTATATGAACCTATATTAAGCCTACACAATATATGCATGTCTGTCATATATATATAAGACCAAACAAAAAAACTCATTAGGGCCCAAGATAGCATTAAAATCATCTCCAAGGATAACATTTACTTGTAGATTGAACTATTTGAACCATACATGATCTAGAGGATTTTTTGTCAAATTTTGAAATTCTCCATTTTTTCCAGTTTAGGTATCATTAGAAAGTGCTCAGGATCTTGACTTCAACGCAACTCAAATGAAGTCAATTGGAGTGTCGGAGCTCAAGATATATACGATCAAACCTCTAGTTAACTCTCAAAACCAGGGCAAAAAAAAAGAGGCAAAAAAATAAAGTCATCAAAAATGGTCAAAGTTAGGACCATTGTGAAGTGCTCATCATCATGATTCTGGCGGAGTTCATTTCACGGAAAACGGAGTTCGTATGGCGAAGTTATGGAAGGTCAAAGATTAGGTCAACCCAATGATGTTAGCGACCAGTCAGCACAATGGCCAATCAACCCTTGACATATGACATCACCTCCTGCATCCAAGTGGAAAAAATTATTTTGGAAAAAAATAATTAAAAAAAATATATAAAAAAAATATATATTTTAAATAAAAAAATTAAGTATATAATTAAAGAAAAATTAAGATGGGCCCCACCCATCCATGAGGGGCGGCCCACATTAGTGGGACGCCACCCATGGTATGGGGGGCAACCCACCTTTGAAGGGGAACGCATCCCCCTCTTTTAGGAGCAGATAAAGAGGAGGGGAGTGTGGTGGGACCACCACCTCCCATTCTCTCTAAACTTAATAAATCTTTGCGCATAAAATGCCTCAAAATCAGGGTATGATTTATTCATGGAAAATCTTATATCCCTTTTCAAAAATAATAGGAATATTATTCCTAATCTAAAGGGGAAAATTTTATCTGTAAAAGTTTATATAATTGATTATCCCAATTTAATAGGGAATAGACCCCTTAGAGCCATTCAATTGAAAAAAAAATATCTTGAAGAATATTATCCTTCTGGGAGTTGTGAAAAGGGGGATATTTTTGAAATTTTGCACTATGTAAGGGAGATTGGTTAGTTAATTGGTTTTACACCAATTTTGGTAATTTTGGGCTATAAAAGGAGGTGAGAAAGGTGAGAGAAGTCAAGTGATTTTGGAAGAATTTTGCAAAAGTGACAGATTTTTTTCCTTGGAGGAATTTTTGTATTTCCATGCTTTTGGACAAGCTTGTTTCCACACAGTTTGGAAGTGCATTTGTAAATTTCTTTGTAAACCAAGGGGAGATTTTTCCAATGAATATAACCGAATTTCTAGAGGAATAATTGGATTGGTCCACTCAATTGGAGAGGGGCCCGGAGACGTGGTCTTTCTAAATGACGAACTTCGTTATCAATCTTCATTTGCACTCTCTTTATCTCTCATTCTGTTCTTTCTTTAATTACTTTGTAATTTCATTATTTAAATTATGTTTGTGTGTTTCATTATAATTAAGCACTTTTGGTTTGTAATTGTTGATGTAAGCATTTGAAGCAAATGTCATAGATCTTTAAAACAGATCAAATTGGTATCAGAGCTGTATTTTGACTAGTATTGCAGATTTGAATGCTTACACGATCAAAGCTTCAACAAGGCAAAGGAAAACTTGAAGAATACAATCCTGAGATCGGCAAACAAAAGACTTTGCCAACAATGGACGAAACTGAAGTTGGGAAAAGCACCGAGCAAGAGCTTGATGATAAGTCTTTCCAGTGAGTGGGTATGTGCAGGATCATCATGGGAAAAACAGGCCCTTAAGTGGCAAAAAATTCAAAAAAATCAGAGTTAGGCAATTTGACATAAAATTTTTATTAATTTATATCCATATTATTTCAAAAATATGTAAGAATAGAATATATAGAAAATTGAATGTAGTTTCTAAACTACTAGGTTTATTTAAAAAAAAATCTATTTGGTGAAAATTTGAAATTTCAATGTTGAGTACTTAAATTTTAGGAAAAATAAAAGAAGTAGGTGTTTGTCTAAACCTAACCATAATAAAATTATAATATTTTTTTATAGGATTTTAGATATAAGTAGAGGACTCATGTCTCAATGTGATGCATATTTTTTTGTAATTTTTCCAAGTAAATAATTAATTGTGAATTTTTATTACAACTTTTAAAAATATAGAAACTTGTATGTCTAACCACCTTAACTTGGTCAAAACTTCATGAAATTCAATTTTTTTTTAATCCTATAGTATGCAAAGCATAGAATGTGATGCATGTTTTGGATTCAAAAAATGTGATACTGTTTGAAAGCTATAGATGTTTTTCAATCAGCCTATCAATTAGGACTTTAGTCGTAATTCAAATAGAAAATAAATAATAATTATTTATTAAATTCAAAATAAAGCATAATTTATATTGTTGGAAAGTTGAGAATCTTCTTTAAAAACGCTTTTTGTTTCATCAATTTTGGGTAAGAAAAATCTCGTCAGCCACATGGGCCATCATATCACTTACATATCGCCACTTTGTGGCCCATCATGATCCTGCACATACCCGAGTCTTCCTCAAAATGAAGGCTATGGTGGAAGAGGTGTATGTGGAAAAGAAGAAGTGCGAAAAGGGAGATTCGTTGAAGCAAGAAAAGAAGGAATATTGAAAGGACAAATGAGGAAAAGATCCAGAAGCTCCATCTCCTCCATCTTCCCCTTCTTCTCCATCTTCCCCTTCTTCTTCCTCTTCTACTATTGCTAATCATTTCAAAAGAAAGTCTAAGCCTATTATTAAACTTGATGTAAAATTTGAATTGCCTAAGTATTGTGGTGAGTTAAATGTTAAAAATTTAGATAATTGGATCCAACACATAGAAGTCTATTGTAGGATTCAAGGCCTAACAAAAGATCCTTCTATGATCTAGTTAGCTACTCTCCGGTTGGGAGGTACAACTCTCACCTGGTGGGAGAGTAGGACTCGGAAGGAAATTGCTCGCCATGGTAAGGTCAATATGGCTTGGATGAAATTTATTGCTGCCCTTAAAAAATAGTTTTATCCTTTAGGTTATATGCAACAATTAACCATGAATTGGAAAACGTTTAGGCAAGGTAAGGGTTAGTCTGTCCAAGATTACACTCATGAGTTTAGAAAACGGGCTATTGCTTTAAATGTTCCATTGTATACTCAGGATACATTACTCAAGTATATAGGTGGTTTGCATTCTTACCTAAGACATACTATTCTAATGTTGAGTCCTAATAATTTGGATGAAGTGTTAGTCCAAGCCACTCATTTAGAGTCAAGGAGTAAGAAAACTTTCAGTGATAATTTCTCAAAGAAACCATCTAATTCTGAGGGGAAACCTAAGGGTAAAGATAAAGGAAAAGGAAAAAAAATAGCCACGGTAAAGAAAGAGGGTGAGAAACCCACCTGTTCTCATTGTAAGAAAGGACACGAAGATTCTAAGTGCTGGAAACTACATCCAGAACTTAGGCCAAAGAGGTACGGTGGAAACAAAGGGATGCAAAAGACAGCTGTTGTAACACAACAGGATCTTGGATCTGATTCTGGGGATGAGACGAAGATAACCACCACTAGGATTCAAGGTAAAAACATCTGAATCAAGTATTTCTACAAGTACAAGTAAGCAACCTAAAGTAGATAAGCAGAGGAATGAACTTTTTCATATTCGTGTGATAACTAAACACACTAAGGTTGATGCTTTATTTGACACAGGTTCACAAGTTAATCTCATATCTGAAGAAGTTGTTAAACATTTAAATCTGAATACAACTCCTCATTCGAAGCCATACCCTTTGGGATGGGTTTGTAATGATGCACAGTTACAAGTCACTAAACAATGTAAGCTTAGTTTTGCAATCACTGCAAACTTTAAAGATGAGGTTGTAGTGGATGTTGTACCTTTAGATATTTGTGGACTTGTGTTAGGAAGTCCATATTTGAACGACCATAAATCTATCTTCTTTAGGGAGGAAAACAAGTATCATCTATTTAAGGATGGGATTTAATATATTGTACGTGCACACAAAGTCAAAACTAGTCTTGCATTAGTTAATGTTGGTCAGATGAAAAGATTAGTGAACTCCAGTAAAAACTTTGTGTTAATGCTTGTTAAGGTCAAAGAAGATGAAACATCTGAGTTGTTTAAAGGAAGTAATCCTAAACATAAGGTTGAATTGGTCAAAGTTGTTTCCGCTTATGATGACTTGTTTCAGGAACCAAAAGGATTGCCTCCTAAAAGAGATATTCAACATGTAATTCAATTGCAGCATGATGCACCACTACCTAATATTGGCATGTACCGTTTGTCTATCATGCAAAATGAAAAAATCAAAAAGCAAGTTTAGAAGCTCATCAACAGAGGAGTGATTCATCCAAGAACATCACCTTGTGGTTCTCCGATCGTTTTGGTTCCAAAGAAAGATGGAACATGGAGGATGTGCATCAACTTCAGGGCACTGAACAAAATCACCATCAAAAACAGGTATCCGCTTCCTAGAATTGATGACTTGCTTGATCAACTTAAGCATGTAATTTATTTCTCTAAATTAGATTTGGGAAGTGGTTATCAATAGATTAGAATTGTAGAGGATGATATTTGGAAAACTGCTTTCAAGACAAAACATGGACTTTAATATGAATGGATGGTTATGCCCTTTGGGCTTACCAATGTACTTGCTACATTCATGCGAGTCATGAATGACATCTTTCGTCCTTACATTGATGATTTTGTTATTGTATATGTTGATGATATCCTAGTGTTTAGCAAGTCTTGGGAAGACCATGTAAGTCATGCTAATTTTTTTTTTGATGTACTAAGAAAAGAAAAACTCTATGTAAAGATGTCTAAATGTGAGTTTACAAAGACATCTCTTGTGTACTTAGGTTATATCGTAGGGAATGGTCAATTGAAAGTCGACCCTGCGAAGGTTGTGGCAATTGTAAACTGGCCTAAGCCAAGTACTGTAACTAAAGTCAAGAGTTTTTTGGGTGCTTTCCAGTACTGGAGGAATTTTATTGCAAACTTCTCCTTCATCGTATCACCATTGCATGCATTAACAAGTACAAGGATAACTTTTCAGTGGGGAGGACCACAACAAAAGGCCTTTGACACACTAAAGAAAATTGAAGCACCACACCATTCTTGGCTCTACCAAATTTACACCAACCATTTGAGATTGAAACAGATGAGAGTGGATTTGCCATGGGAGCAGTATTGACACAAGGAGGTAAGCCGATCTATTACCACTCTGAAACTTTTTTGGTGCAGTAAGTAATTATCCAACTTACGATAAAGAACTTTATGCTTTAGTACAAAGTGTTAAGAAATGGAAACATTATATAATGGGAAAGGAAACAATAATCCATACTGATCATCAGCCATTGCAATATCTGCATTCACAAACTAAGTTGCAGCAAAGTAGGCATTTTAGATGGATGGGATTTTTACAACAGTTTCACTTAGTCATTAAGTATAAGAAAGGATCCCATAACAAAGTAGCAGATATGCTTTCTAGACCTCTAGTTTCTAATGCTTCGATAATCCTTAAAAATATTTCTATGATGCATGCAAGTTTTGAAGAACAATATGCTATTGATGAAAATTTTAAGGATATCTATGCAGCTCTAATCCAAGGAAAACAATTAGAAGAAAAAGATTAATATGTGCATGATAAATTCTTGTATCACTTAGGAAAATTATATATTCCAAAGAATGAACAAGCACATGTAATCAGAGAGGCACACACATCGCTAATTGTAGGACATTTTGGGGTTAGTAAAACTTCGACACAACTACAAAAATATTGCTACTGGCCTCGAATGTAGGAAATTGTAA
The DNA here is from genome assembly GCA_007258455.2 of Sequoia sempervirens. Taxonomy (NCBI): domain Eukaryota; kingdom Viridiplantae; phylum Streptophyta; class Pinopsida; order Cupressales; family Cupressaceae; genus Sequoia; species Sequoia sempervirens. The sequence goes on from VDFB02270651.1 coordinate 628,775,638, forward strand.
CAAAATATATTAAGGGATGTGTGATGTGTGCAACTAGAAAACCAAGTAATAGGAAATTGGGGTTGTACACACCTTTACCTGTACCGTCCCGACCATGGGAAAGTGTATCTATGGATTTTGTCGGGGGGTTACCTATGTCTAGGAAAGGGCATGACTATTTGTATGTAGTAGTTGATCAGTGTATTCTTATGCCATGTAAAAAGCATGTCACTGCTGAACTAACATCTCATATGTATTTTTAGTTTCTATGGGTTCACTTTAGGTTACCCACTTCCATTGTATGGGATCGAGATTCTTGATTCCTTGGGGATTTGGTCAGTCCTATGGGGAGTTATGGATACTAAACTGAAGAAGAGTACAACCTTCCATCCACAAACTGATGGATAGACAGAGGTAGTCAACAGGACAGTTGTGCATCTACTCAGAGGATATTGCAACAAGCATCATAAGTTGTGGGATGAAAGTCTTCATTATGTACAATATGCCTACAACCATGCAACTCATTCTTCTACAAAGAGGTCTCCTTTTGAGACTTGCTTCAGTTATTTTCCAAAGACACCAATGGACTTCGCTTTTGGAACAAATGATGTTGAAGATGGAAACCTTGATGTAGAAAGGGCTTTACAGTTCATCCAAAAGGTCCAAGCAGTTCATCAGGCCGTAGAAGCACAATTGGAAAGGAGTCAAGCAAAGTACAAGGCTCGTCATAACAAGCATCGCAACAATCATCATTTCCAAGTTGGAGACAGAGTTTGGTTACACATAAGCAAGTAAAGAATGCAAGGTGAAGCAAGGAAGCTCAAGCCAATCAGATATGGTCCATTCAAAATTCTGGAAAAGATTGGCACAAATGCCTTCCACCTTAATCTTCCTCCATACATGTAGATTTACTCAGTAGTCAACGTTGAGAACTTGAAGTTGTACAAACCTCCAATGATACTGGATGAGGAGGCTGAAGTGCAAGTTCCATTAGTTGACGACCTTTCACTAGAGTACATGTTAGAGTTTCTTGAAGATGTTATCCTCGACAGGAACACCAGGACTTCATGAAGAGGAGTAGTTGAATACCTACAAGTGGGGCTAAAAGGGATGCATCCAAGCAAGGAAAAGTGGATGCAGATTGGTAAAGTGAGGGAACTTTACCCTCACTTTCTGAGTAACCAGCTTTCGGAGGTCCAAAAGCTCTCTAGTGGGGAGGACTGATCCAGAGGATTTTTTGTCAAATTTTGAAATTCTCCATTTTCTCCAGTTTTGGTATCATTAGAAAGTGTTCGGGATCTTGACTCCAATGCAACTCAAACGGAGTCAATTGGAGTCCCAGAGCTCAAGATATATACAGTCAAACCTTTGGTCAACTCTCAGAACTAGGCCAAAAAAAGGGGCAAAAAAATCAAAGTCATAAAAAATGGTCAAATTCAACACCATTGTGAAGTGCTCATCATCATGATTCCGACAGAGTTCGTTTCACGGAAAACGGAGTCTGTATGGCGAAGTTATGGAAGGTCAAAGATTGGGTCAACCCAATGATGTCAACGACTAGTCAGCACAATGGCCAATCAGCCTTTGACACATGGCATCACCTCCTGCCTCCAAGTGGAAAAAATTATTTGGCAAAAAAATAATTAAAAAATATATATAAAAATAATATATATATTTTAAATAAAAAAATTAAGTATATAATTAAAGAAAAATTAAGATGGGCCCGACCCATCCATGAGGGGTGGCCCACATTAAGTGGGGCGCCACCCATGGTATGGGGGGAAACCCACCTTTGAAGGGGAATGCATCCCCCTCTTTTAGGAGGAGATAAAGAGAAGGGGAGTGTGGTGGGACCACCACCCCCCATTCTCTCTAAACTTAATAAATGTTTGCCCATTAAATGCCTCAAAATCAGGGTATGATTTATTCATGGAAAATCTTATATCCCTTTTCAAAAATATGAGGAATATTATTCCTAATCTAAAGGGGAAAATTTTATCTATAAAAATTTATATAATTGATTATCCCAATTTAATAGGGAATAGACCCCTTAAAGCCATTCAATTGAAAAAAATATATCTTCAAGAATATTATCCTTCTGGGAGTTGTGAAAAGGGGGATATTTTTGAAAATTTGCACTATGTAAGGGAGATTGGTTAGTTAATTGGTTTTACACCAATTTTGGTAATTTTGGGCTATAAAAGGAGGTGAGAAAGGTGAGAGAAGTCAGGTGATTTTGGAAGAATTTTGCAAGTGTGAGAGATTGTTTTCCTTGGAGGAATTTTTGTATTTCTATGCTTTTGGAGAAGCTTCTTTCCACGCAGTTTGGAAGTGCATTTGTAAATTTATTTATAAACCAAGGGGAGGTTCTTCTAATGAATGTAACCAAATTTCTAGAGGAATAATTGGATTGGTCCACTCAATTGGAGAGGGGCCCAAAGACGTAGTCATTCTAAACGATGAACTATGTTATCAATCTTTGTTTGCACTCTCTTTATCTCTCATAGATCCTTAAAACAAATCAATACATGTTGAAAAGATAACTCTAACCAATATACATTTTTAGTCTCCAATGAGATGGATACCCTTCCATATCTCCGAAAGGAACCTTCAAATCCTTCTATGAAATACTTTCTATTTTTCATTGGTATCTACAAGAGATATTCAACTATCCTCACACAAACCAACCATTCCTAGAAACACTTACTAGCTAATCATTGAGTCCATAAAGGAGAGGATGAAGGGTCTAGGTCAGAATCCTCCAAGGGAATCAAAATTGGTGCATTGTCTATTGCAATCTTTTTGTTTTTTTAGTGAGGGGGACAAAGCCTGTCCACTGTTGTTTTCCTGAGCTCTCTTGTTTCCAACCAGCACAAAATTTACTCCTGTGACCATTGCAGGTTGTGAAATAGAAGCATGTTGGTGAGGGAATGTTGACACCTTACTACCCCTACTGTCTTCATATACCTTCTCTTTTCTTTCTGTCTACTACCTAATGACATCAAAATTTTCATTGTATATTGAATTATTTATACTCTATCTAGTTGTTTGGAGTTTTGTCCAACATAATGCGCTACCTATGAAAAAAGCCAGATAAGATTTTAGGCATAGGAGTACTATTTTTCATCTTTGTGCAAGGTCCTTTTGACATCTTGAACTTGTTAAATGAAGAAATTTATGTTTTACTTGATTTAGCTTGTAATTGATTATTCATTGTACATGATTAATGGACTTGTCAGGAGAAGTTAAGGAATGGAAAGCATATTGCCAATGGGCTAATGAAGTGGAAAAAATATAGGCACCTCGCAACCCTCTGAAATGTCCTCCTAGGTATTCTTCGATTTACTTTATTCTATAGTTGCTTTATAGGCATAACTAGTCAAGAGGTTTGTGCACTCTTGCTAGCAATTATACTTTTCTTCTTCAATTCAATAAATGAGTGGTAATGTTTCTGCAAGGAAAAGGAAAGGAGTTGCTAAGCAGACCTCATGGCACTCATATCCCAATTACAAACTGACAAGAAACAAAAAAATGATTCAATGTTATGATCACTTGTAGCTAAATATAGGGGTTCTAGTGACCAACCTAAAGAACCAATAGAAGAAGAATCTGAAGCTACACATCAAAAGACGAAGACTCAAAAGTTGTCCAAGAATAAATCAAAGTGCAAGCAAACTAAAGCCATATGAAGAGCTCACCTTTAAGGAAATTTTTATCATATCATTTGGTAAATTTAGGTTGTGTTAGAGTGTTGATTTTTAACAAATATTTTCCTCTAGTTGTAGAAAATCCAAAATTTCCAATCTCGTTCATATTGTTTTCTTGGAAAGGCTTTAGCATTGTTTCCCTTTCACTTGACATATCATCGCTCAGTTTTTGGATGATTTCTTTGAAGATTTAGGCACAAAAGCAGTTTGTTGTAGCTCAATTTTTTCATATGTCTGCAATTGTTGTAAATTGTGTATAGAGACATCTTGCTTTGAGAAATGGATGTAGATTCTACTCTATTATATATTATTGCTTATGACATTAAATTGTAATCCTATGACATGGACTATTGTATAGTAGTCCTAGAAATGTGCTTAGATGAAGCGTACACCTTTATAACCTTTTTTGAGAAATGATTACTAATTTCAGTTGTCAAACATGGCTTCAACTTGGCTATTGTTGGTCATTTATTGATATGTATTGGATGAATAGCTTTTGTTTTCTAGTAAGTATTTTTCCTTGGAAATGGGCATTTGAGAATCTTCCATTTAGTCAATGGCCCCGTGTTCATATCAATGATGTGAAGTTAGGGTGTAGCATGTCCCTAAGCAAGCAAATCAAATTAGGTGGAGCATGTCCCGAGCAATATGATGCATCTATTTTGTTTGTAGACAAGAAATGAATCATTTTTTTCTCATAGGTATTTTATTTGGGTGATTCTTTGATGAAATTTACAATTCAATGCAATGAATATAAGCATACAAGGAGCATAATAAAGCGTGTTACAAGGTCTCTAGAGTGCATGATATAAAAATCAATTTTAAAAAAAGCTCATTAATCAGAAAATGGTGTTAAAGCAATCATAGATTGACCAAGTGACTAAGGAAAATCCTTCCCAACAATTTCCTATGCACTTGTGATTGAATAATTTTATTGGTCTTGAATACCATGGGAAGTGTGTTATGTTGATAAACGAAGGAAGATTTTGAGATAAAATTTCCTAAAACAAACAATGGAGTTCTAGCTTCCAAGTGTTCCCAGATGACTTGAATGTGAAGCATTTCATCCAAGCAGCTTTTTTAGTGAAAATTATGACATTTTGTGGGCAAACAATTATTAATATGATGGTGTGCAAAAGAACAATCAACCAACTTTATGGAATTTGAGTAAAATTATTCCATTTAGATACGGTTTAGGTTATTGATTCTCTTCTAAAAGTTTGATAAGTTGGAAATATTTGGGTAACAATTGAGCACCAAAAACTTGCCACTAACTCCAAGGAACAGGCCTAATTTGACAGAATGTATTCTTCTAGAGGAGGTGGAAATATTGATTCAGATGAATCCTCATATGGACTTTGTATGTGAGAGTAAAATTATCAAGGCCATTCATTCTCTTAGGCCTAAAAAGGATGATGCTACTACCGATAATGTTATGAATTCAATCCCTCAAAGCCATGAACTGGCTGACTTTAAGAGCAGGGATTCAAAGTTAGGTGCTAGTGTAGGAAGTAGCCAATGTTGGGTTAGGCCCAAATGAATCTAATTAGGATCCATGGAGATGTTAGGTTCCTCGAGGAGGGTTGTATCCTTCAGGTTACCTTTACCAATTGATACTAAATTTAAGCAAAGTACAAGTAGGTGGACATTGTCAAAGACAAACGATATAAGCTGGGAGGAAATTGAGTGGTTGCCTGGTCTAAATCCCAAATCTTGGGATTTGGGGCCTAATATTACGACTTCTAATGATAACCTTAGTACCACAAGCAATGAAGTTGCAGAGAATTCAGTGCCTTCTTTTTCCAAGAGAATAATTAACTAGTTGGTGGGTAGACATAAACAAATAAAGGAACCCTAAAAGAACTCTAAAATCAATGGGTCAAGCATCGGCCCCAGGATTCACATTTAAAAAGTGATTGCAAATCTTCAATAAGAACAAACAAAAACCCCAAAAAGATGACCAGTAGCACATATACCAATCATTTGTAAAGAAGTCGTGAGATAATCCTTTTAAATTCAAAAATTCTGAATAGGAAACACTTACAAAGAAAAAATATCTATAGAAATCTTTGAGCATCCATAAAAGACCTGATGAAGAATAGAGATTTATATGAAATGGAAGAAAATGAAGGAGATTATATGCTTACAAGGATCAATGTAGTTGTGAGTTCCTACAAAGACTGTTCTAGTACTGGCTCCTTTTCTGCTAGCTTGGAGAACCTTTGAAATGCCAAAAATCAGCAACCTTTCCTTCGTAAAAATTGTCCAGCAAGATATTTGTAGACTTCACATCTATGTGAACAATCACAGGAAAGCAATCTTGATGAAGGTAACCTAGTCCCTTAGCTATACCTAATGCAATCCTATACCTCTTTGGCCAATCCAAAATATGACCTCCTCTTCTGTCGCTACTATGCAAAGCATCAAGTAATTAAGTTTCCCTTGGGAATATATTCATAAACTAGAAGATTTGAGTTGTTGTTTGACAGGGAAAATGAATGTCATCGAATGAGGAGGGAAAATAAAATGTTGAAAAACATTATTTTAGAAAAAGTATTTTTTTTATTGTCTTAATTTACAACAATTAAAAAATTAAAAAAATAATTAGAACACAAAATTAATATTTAAGATAAAATTAATATTTTGTCTTAAATTAATGTCTTAAACTGAGGCTCTATGTAATAGTGTACAAAACTCTCTTGGCTGCTATGCATCATGCCCTCAACAATGCCTTGGTGGATGGATACCTTTGTTGTTCTTCATGACAAAGAAACCACTCTATGATCCTTTAACAATGACGTCTCTATCATTGCATCAATTCCAATGATCCTTTAATAGTGATGGAGTCTTTCTTAAGCCGATTTTCTACTCTACAAACCAAGGGAAAACCTTAAAACATGAGAGCTGAAACACCCAATTGTTGATTAAACTTCCAAACTTCCCTCCAATGTGCAATCACAATGTTTTATGCCAAAAATCAACTGCCTAAAATTCCCTCCAAATGCATACATGACCCGACCGAGGCACCAAAAATACCTATTGCTAAAATGCACCAAAAAGAACTATTGCATGGAAGGGATGGAAAAATTAATCTTCATTTTTAGGGGAAAAAAATTCATCTATCTACATTGTCATTTTAATATAGGTTGTGAAAATTAAGATAAGCATGATGTGCTCCTAAAATTACTAGAGTTCAAACATGTATAAAAAGATAAGATCTATAAAAATGATCAACACACAATTGATTTCCTAGATTATAAAATAATTCTATTTTAAAAAAAAATTAACAATATAAAGTCTGAAAGAGAAAAAAATTGTATACCAAAAGCAACCATTGTTATTTCTATTTCACATTATTAAGATGGTCGAGTATATCAGCAAGCGAAGATAGAAGTGAATCAATATTCATTTTTAGGGCAAAATCTTCTTTTTTAAGTGAAAAATCTTCATTTTTCAGTAGACTCGACCATTACATTTCTACAATCCATGTAAATTGAATCTTATAATTGCTTCTAGAAATAACTACTTGACCTTACATTTTTAAGGCACTGCTTATAGAAATAATTACTTTTATAGACATTACATTTCTACAATCCATGTAAATTGAATCTAATTGCTTCTAGAAATGACTACTTGACCTTTTGAAATGAAAGTGTCTGCAAGATAGCCCTCAAAATGCAATTGGATTTTTAAATCATATTTTATTAGTTAAATTGACCACAATTTCTCTTTAATGCATTTGACATGCTAATACAACAGGAAAATCAAACTAGCTTCAAATCATAGTTAAAAACATTAATGATTCATTAACATAATGAGTAATAAAAGTTAAAGAATGTAAATGTTAATTTTTTATATAAAATATGTGAAGGCCTTAAGACTATGCCGAGAGGCAATGCCTTCCATGCAATAAGTATTTTTGGTGCACCAAGCAACCTAGGTGGCCAAATGGCCCGCTTAGGTAGGGTTCCCATGAGGGGGGCTTAAGCTCTATGGATTATGATCAAATTTGAAAGAAAAAAGAATAGAGGAGTAATAGTCATTTTTATTTGTCTCATATTAGTCAATTTTATTTGTTTGATATTAGTAATTTATTTAGTCATTTAGTTGTGATTTTACCCGATGACCAAATTAGTCACTTATAAATGACCAAATTAGTCATTTATTTGCATTATTCTACTAGGGTTAGTCACATGACTAAAAGTTGTAGTTTTATTTGCCAATATTCTACTAGTGATTTATTAGGCCCACTTCCCTCATTAGGCCTATCTACAAACCCTATATAGATTTAAGGATTGAATCAAGCCTTGGGAAACCACACCCCTATGATGAATTAGGTCCCTCAATGGCCAATAGTGTCAACAGTTCTTAATTATTTGCAGAACTCCAATCCATCATCCTATTCACAAAATTCCAGCATACCATCTCACCTGCAAAGTTTTGAAGTACCTCCTTATCTACAGAATTCTATAGCAGTACAACCAGTATATCTTCAAAATTCTATTCCAATGCAAGATTCAAATGATAAGGATCAAATAGATGAGCTATTTGAACAAGCTAAGAAGTTTTCAATTGAGGTTACTTACCTCATAAATCAAAATAATCAACTAAAAGCTTCACAATAGAATCTTCAAACTAATTATAATAGAGACCAAGGCCAAAGTTTAGGAATTTTTTTTGAACAAAATCAAGGTCTGAGGAAGAATAAGACATGGAGTACAAGGCCCAACAATGGAGGAGTTCCTACTCCATTTGATCCACCATGCAATTCAAAGAAGTCATCTAGAGGGGTGTATTTAGCTAAAGCTACATTATGTAGGTGGTGTAGGATCCACAACACTAACAAGCACTCTAAACTTGATTTTCCAAAATTTCACACCCATCTAAATTATGTTTGGTTTGAACTTTCCCATTCTCTTGTTCTCATATTTTTTATGTTTTCACATTGATTTTTCTATAGTTGCAATGAATAGATATGCATATTCATGACATGTTTTACTTAATTGTATGTTTGTTAAGGAATAATATAATGTAATTATATATTAGGATAAATATAATGAGTTAGTCTTGAGTGTGAAAAGATGTTAGTAAATGTCGAAGATTGATAATGGTCTATTTACATTTTTAACAACTTCTTTGGAAAGTCATTTTGAATTATTAATTTAGATTGACAACCCTTCTTTGAAAAATATTTTTTATTTGTCAATATAAATATTCAATGATTCTTTGATTTTTTTTTATAAATTATTGATTTATATTTTTAACAACTATTTGAAAAATGTTTTGTGTAGACTCGATTTTTCAAAGCCACGTTAATAATTCTAATTTTTTGTACAAGTAATATTTAAATAATTAGACAAAAGCATAATTATTAATTAAGAATTTTCAAATTTATAATAATAATTATGTTGATTAATGGTTATGTATAATATATTTTATGCCAAAGGTGTTCCCTATTTGAAAAGAGATGAATTCACTTTGACAATCAAGAATGTACATCATCTGAAAATGATGCAAGATGATTGAAATGTGTACAATCGTTGATAATTTTTTATCAATTTTTTTATTTCATTTTGGATCATTTTCCATCAGTTTTGTTTACTCTGTAATCTTTTACCTGCAAACTCTACCCAATTCGATGGCCATTTTCCAGTATTGAGTGAAAGCTCATGAATATTTACTATGTACAATCCATGACTGTCGAAGCATTCTATAGGTTAATGTTTACCAATGACATTTTCAATAATATAGAAATCCTTACCCTAATATATGAAATTTTACATAATATAAAAGAAAGAGGAGTATTTATAAGATCTTGTAAGTTGCCTTCACACAATTTTCAAAGTCTTGAGCATGTGGAAGACGTGCAGTTATAATTTTTTTTTTGATGAATAGGCACTAATCTATATTAATCATAAAGATTAAAATACATATTCACAAAAAAATATGGGTGGTAAGAAGGCACACCCTTAGATTCATATGGGTAGCACCCAAAAAAACCAAAAAAGACTAGTCACATGGGCCTAGCCTAGAAGTCCATGATTACAAACATAAAAAAAGGCCATTAAGTGACCAAAGCAATACCAGCAGAGTTAGGAGGGTTTTTTTGTCCATTTTCTTCCCCCATTCATTAGCAGGGTCTAGAGTGAAGTTAGGAGGAGGACCCTAACCATCATCAACTTATTTTTCTTTATCTTATGTTTCCTTGCAATGAGGCGAGATTGCAAGTGCCAAACACGGAAAAAATTTGCCAAAGTCTAGCCAACCAGAGCCGCTACTAGGAGTATTATTAGAGGGCCACCCCAAACCACCACCATTGCTCCTTGACACTACTTTTGGGGGCCACCCGTTGCCAACCCATGAAGGAGGAGAACGAGACCACTAAGGAGGGTGGGAACCATGCCGAATAGGAGGCTAAGAAAGGGGGGAGTAGAGCCACTTTGATGTCGGCCCCGAGAGGGTGACCAACCATGAGAGAAAGTGGGTGAAGAAAGCACCCAGACCATAGTACACAAGGCATTGCCTCAATGATCCAAGAGCACCTGAAGGTGAGCCACTATTGTGTACTTTTGTACACACTCCCCACTAGAGGTAGGGACCCTCTCTTTACTTACATTTGTTTTCTACTTTGTTTTAGGTTTGACCTTTTTCCCCTTAAGGGATAGGTCCCTCTGAATTTTGACCTATTGCTTCAATTGGAGAAATTCATGCTTTATCTACACTTAGGGGGATTTGATTGCAATTTTTTTTTTATCTCAAGTCATCATTAGAACTCCATGCTTTTATCTAAAATTCTATCTACAGGCAAACTAGCTAAGCCTAGATGAAGTTCACATATTCCTCCTTAGCTTGAATTCTTTGAGTGATGGGCCATATCAGAAAATCCAAGATAGCTTGGATTTCCTATGGTCTAATCCTTTAAGAGATTTTGACCTCACTCAGATTTTCTGAGTCCAACTGCCTGTCGTATCCTCAAGTCCTCAAAAGTCTTGTTGTGCATTTATGATGGGTAGGTAGGCACAGTTAATGTGGTCTCAAGGTATTATTTAGGGGCTATTTGAGTGTCATTTTATCACTTTAAATTTTGAATTTGTGGCATTCAATGAGTTGGTTCTTGCTTCATGTTTTGGTGACCATGGTTGGTGATTGCAACCTTGCTCATAGCTTTTAGTTTCAATTCGAAGGTGCACTTGATTGTTTGTTTCCTAGCTTTTGCTTCTCAAAGGTAGGGCTTTTACCCTTCTCTTATGATTCTGTCCAAGCTTTGTATAATGATTTAGTGGTGTCCTACATTTTATAATGTTGTTATGATGATTCATGTTAGTAAATATGCATTTCTAGGTCAATTATATGGGCTTTGATATATCTTATTGGGGGTTCAACTTTATTTATGGGCTCTCTTTGAGATTTGGTTATCGTCCTATGCATATTGAGGTTTTCCTTCACCTTTATCACCCATTCACACTTGCTAGCTGGGGCATCACGCTTCATGGGGCTTAGGGTTTGAAGGGTGCATAATAGAATCCCATGTTAATTAAAATTTTTACATTGAGTCTGTCAAACATTGTGTAGTGCTCAATTTAAATGATAGGCCATAAAACCTTATCATTTCCATTGTGCCCTAACTGGCTTAAATGCCAACTTCAATAAAGGAAATGGGGTATCATGGTGTGATGTTTCAATCTGCATTATGGAATAAAGAAGTAAATGTCAACTCTGGGGCATGAATGTGCAATCATAACTTTGAATTACAAAATGGAGAGGGAAACACTTAGGTTTTGCATGTGGGAAATGTAACGTGAAGGAAATATTGAAAAACAGTCAAAGTTGAAACATCGTGGAAAATTCTAGCACCCTTGGATTTTTCGAGGATTAATCCTCTTGGAAAATCCTAGGCAACTCAGATTTTCCAAATCCACCCACTATGCAAGTGCCCGAGGGGTAGTTTGGATGTCAATTTGACTGAGTTTGGGTTTGAGCCGAGCTTGAAATGTACCATTATGGATGTATGAATGATTTCAAAGGATGCCATTGTGTTCAGGGATTTCGCCACACCATAGATTCTCCAAAGGAACTCCTTTCAGACAATCCACCTAACCTTGGATTCTCTAAGTCCATGCGAGTGTGGAAATCCTAAGGATGTAGAGGGTAAAGGAACACAATTTGCATGTGATGACACCAACCTATTGTGAAGTGATCATAAGTCATTAAGGTATATGGTTTTCCACTTAACGAATATTGAGATGTACCATTTGGGAATTCCATCCAAGGATGGAATCTTTGAGCCTTAATCCGCTCAAAAAATCTGAGACACCTTGGATCTTCCAAAACTCCTCCAAGATCGTAAAATCCTAAATTCACAAAGGATTGAGCAAAGTTTTAATGTTTTTCTACCATTTGAGTTCTTGTATAGGTAGATCCAGGCTTGGTTATTGTGGTCATTCAAGATGGATTATGTCATTGAGGGTGAGTTTGTAACTCGAGTTTTGTGTGAAGCATGACCTCTCGAGGATTCCAGTTTGGGGCAGATTTTCTAGGCTCTAATTCTTCTAGAGAATCCACCTTAGGTCATATTTTTTGAAGTTCCTCCTATCCCTTGAAATCCTAAAGTACACTAGCTTTTAAGTGATTTTCTTTGGATGTTAGGATGAATGAAGAAATTTAAAGGTTAATAAGGAGTAAGTTATGTATATGCTCTTTTAGTGTTAATTTAATCTTTATTAGCATCTTGGTGATTATTATTATATTTTTCTAACAGATGCAGGTAGATTTGAGCCTAAGAAAGACTGCCAAGAAAAAAGATTCATTGGTGCAAGAAGAGGTCAAGAAGAGAATAGAGAGAATGAAGTATGACTTCAAGGGGATATGGCCAGAGACAAAGATATCTTCCAGATGGTTCAAGATAGCCGATACAAATATGGGGCATGTTGACTATGATGATTTCCATCAAAGGATGTTTGGTAATGCACGTACCCAGCTGCCATAGATCACTACAAACATAGGCTTGGATTAGGTAGTAGGGTTTCCACCCACTTTGTTGTGCCTAAAATTAGTATTAGAATGTGCAAAACATTATGATGCTAATAAGAGAATAGTAGTGGGACCACAAGGAAGGGTCATGGCCAACCTGACTGAAGAGTCTATTATTGACATCTTCAATATTGCCTCCCATCACAAGCTTATTAAGGAAAATAACATCAGAGAGGCATAGGAGTTTTATGCTAAGGATCGCTCCAGGGCTTTGGATATAATGAATTGTTCTTGGATTGCTAAGTCAAAGCCACATTATTCCAATCTCCCAAAGCAGTTACATAGGAGTGAATTCAAAATGGAATACCATGATATTATCACACTCCTAAGCAAGGTAATGGGATTGGAGGAGGCCTTCACCTTCAGGACTTGGATGTTTTACCCAATCACTCAAATCATGGGAGGAAAGCACTATCACTAGGCAGGTATATTTTGTGACAATCTGGATATTGAGTTGATAAGTGTGTAGGATACCAATGTGTTCACAATGACTTCATACCTTGTATACATGTTGTCAAGAAAGAACAAATATAAGGGCTTAGTTGCAAAGGGGTTCTCAGAAAGGAAAAAATATGGGATGTTAACCCTCAACTCTAGTTCAAGTCAACCAATTATAAGAGAGAAAATGATGCATTCTTCATGTGCATTCCAAGATTATTGCAATGTGCTCTCCATGTGAGAATTTCAGTAGATGCAATGGAATTGATCAGGAAATATGGGTTGTGGCTCATCCAGTTCTAGAGGTTTTCATATATCAGGATACAGGGAACTTCTGTAGTGCCAGTTAGACTGCCAAGATATCCCACCAACAAACTCATTTTGTTGGAGGTGATGAGACAAATTGTTGCCTTTGAGACTGTATTACAAGATTTACATAGGAAAGGGTTGGGAGATGAATTTCCACTAAGAGATGGTACCTTGGAGGTCTACCCCTCTCTCTTGAGTGCCCAGTATTCAGAGAAGGAGATGGTCCAGTTCAATTTATATTCACACACCAAAAAAGAAAATTTTGATCCTTATGGAAAAGCACAAAAGTTGGACAATAAAGAATATAGACACAAATATCACATAGAGGATTATTGGGCCAAATTTAGAGATGAATTTGAAGTTATAAGAATATTTTCTAGATTGCCTCTGAAGCTCATCAGAATTTACAAGGTAGATCAAGTGCCAGATCAGGTTGATGATGATGAGGAAGACCTTGTACAATATCATGACTATGAGCCCTATAGAAACCAACCCTTGCCACCTGTTAATTGGTTAGAGGAGGAAGTGGTTGATCTTGACCTGATAACTAACCCAGTAAGGAAATATTCTAAGTTGTGGGTCAAACATAAGGTCTTGGAGTTACAAACAAATGGTACAAAGTTCACCTATGATTTTATGGGAAATCTTGAGTCCCATTCAAAGGAAGACACAAAGGCCACTAAGGATGATGTTGTAAATCCTCAACATGGGGATGATCAAGAAGAACATAGGCCTCTCACTCTAAAGAGAAGGACAAGGAGTCAGGCCCAAGACAAGGAGAAAGAAAATTCCCTAGCAAGTACAACAAAGTCAACACCTATAGGAAAGAATTCCATAAACTAAATTACAAAACAGCTCCAACCATACAAAAATCTATTATAGACATCTAAAATATAGTCCAAAAACATCCTGTAGTCTCCCTATGGTGCTATGAAACAACCTTGCAACCTTCATGAAAATGTGTAATACAAACATAGTTTTTATTCCTCAACCCAAGGCATTAGTTTTTCCTTTATAACTCCTCTCAAAACCAGCAAGCATAACTCCCCAAATGAGGCATGGAAATCATGATTTTTCCTCTAGAATTCCCTGTCGACAAGAATTAAGACAATTTTCTAAAAATTACCAACCATGTTCTCCATTTCCCACTAGCTTCATTTTGAGCATCTAAAAGATTCTAGCTTTTTAAAACCATAAAATTCGAAAATTACCTTAGGGTTATAAATATGAATAAAATATTAATTCCAAGTTGATGCATTGGTTTTTGGCAACCAGGAAAGTTTGCAAAAAAATGAAAATTTGAAACTTTGAAAGTTGCAATGTTGACAAATTGGGTTCATCTTGCCCAATCATCACTAAACTTAATTGCTAGAGTAAGGAGAAGGATTTAAAAATAATAATGTATGCAAGGTAACACAACAAAAATAAGCCAAAAAAGAAAGAAAAATATTTTTGGGCGTGCAAGATTGCACAACTCCTCATATGCTCTTGTATCAAACAACTGAGGTAAGAAAGAATATTTCATGAGCAAGAACTCATGAAAAATCATTTGGATATGGGATCCCAAGCCTCTAAAGCTCTAGTGTAGCAACCCATGTCACTTCTTCTATCTTCTTCCCTTTCCATTTTTCCAAATATTCTCTTTATTCCTTGCCCCGTGTCTTTCGTACTATTCTGGAATCAATCACTTCATCTACATCTTTATTTCTTTCTATTGGAAGTTGTTTCTCCCACTGAGTAAATCTTTGGAAATTTGAAGGTTTATCATTTTCACCATTCATCTCCTCTCCATGAAATTGATATAAATCAAAAATATTAAAAATTAGTGAAATATCCAATTCTAGTGGCAACTCAATCTTCTCTAAAAGAGGGGTCAAAAATTATCCAAACAAAAACAACGAAGTACAAAGCAAGGGCATTACACACCCCTGTCAATCTCCACTAAGTGGTCCAACTTTTGTGACAAATCTAGGGGTAATTGACCCCTATAGATAATGTTCCAATTCTGCAGATGATCAAAGGCCCATTGGGCCAAACAATCCACAACTTCGTTCCATTCTCTAGGAATGTGACAGAAAGTAACAGATTCCAAGGAAGTCATACATTAATAATCAAAGCTAAATGCCAACTGACATCTTCTAATTGTTGCCTCTTCAAAAAAGTTTCCACCACCTGAGAATCAGATTCACAAATGATCCTTCTCCACCCAAGAGTGCAACCGCGCTCCACAACATATAAAATGGCAAGAGCCTCCATCACATTGTTAGTATGTAGACCCTTATAAACAGAAAAGATAAATTGAATAGTTCCAGAACTATTTTTCCCAACACCCCCAATACCGGCATGACCAGGATTTCCTCAAGAAGAACCATCTATGTTGATTTTCAACACACTCTGAGGAGGAGGACACCAATTCCCCTCCCTATTTATCTTCCGAAGAGGATGTCTACATCTATTTCTCATAATCTGGCCAACACCCTTTGCAACACCACTCTGAAGAGGAAGATTGAGACGATTGCAACAGGAAACCTCTCTCGAACCCACACCCTCAGCCAAGTCACACTTAGCTGAAATAATTTCTCCCAAAGAATGAAGAATTTTCTACCAAAAATGTAGGACAACCAATTTCACATCTTGAAAAATCTTGCAATTTCTCTCCAACCAAATATGCTAGATAATAAAGGTTAGATGAAGAGCCCAAGTAACTTGAAGAAATGAAGTCTTAACAGAGGCCTTGCCCTACCGAGTAAAGAACTCAACCAAAGAGGAGACATGCTAGCAAGCCTGATTCCACATGCCCCAACAAAAGTTCCATATCTCCCTAGAGAAGGAACATTGGAAGAAGAGATGAGAGACACTCTCCTCACTATTACAACACAAACCACACATCGAAGGACCCTAGAACCCACGCTTCCACAAGTTATCCCAAGTAGGACACCAATTTTGGACTACCAATCACATTAAAAAATTGCATTTGGGCTAAGAAAATTCGTTCCACATGTGTTTCCACCAAGGAACCTTAGTGTCCCAAACATCTTTCTAACCAACTCTCCATAACCTATTGAAACATAGTACTTACCAAAAAATCATTGTTACTCCAAGCCAAGACATCATGCCCCACCAAGTTGTTGCATTCATGTGAAGCAAGAATCTAAGCCAACTCTTTCCTATCCTCCTTCGACCCTCCTAACGGCCAATCAGTGGAGTACTTACATCTAAGAATAACATCCAACCCAAAATTCTGAATAGTATTATAATGTGCAATTGTATTCCAACCCGCAGCAAAAAAATGTCCACAAAGAGGCTGGAGGTGAGGATGAGAAGAAAGGATGTGAGGGTGACCATCCCAAGAATACCACCAAAAAAGACATTGAGAACCTGTATGATAGATCAAAAAACTGAGCCCCTGTTTTCAGAGTATGCCAAATCATAGATCCCCTTCCCTCTAAAGGGAAGTGAGGAACATCAAAAGTGTTAACATCCTTAAGATACTTATGGGTAAGAATTCAAGCCTAAAGCTAATGCTAACTAGTACACCAATGCCAATATAACTTGGTTGTGAGAGCTTTCCTATTCAAAATATCATATTGTAAGCCGAGGCCCCCCTCATTCTGTGGCCTGCACACAGTTTCCCACCTAACAAGATTGAAATTAGTCATCTGCAAATTACCACTCCAAAGAAATTTTCATGAGAGAGCATCAAATTCCCTAAGTAAATACAAAGGATTAGCCTAAATAAAAAACCTATAAATTGGGAGAGCCTAGATAACATACTTCAAAAGAGTCACTCTTGTGGTAGCAGATAGCCAACGATGAATCCAATGAGTGACCTTATTACGCAACTTATCAAGCAAATTTTTCTAAGAAGACCTGGGTTTCCTAACAACATCAAGAGGAATACCCAGATAGACAAAGGGAAGAGACCTAATTTGAAACCTCAAAATATTTGCAATCCACTGTTGAATAGCTTGAGGAGTATTAAAAAGGTAGATAGATGACTTGTGCTCATTGACTTTCTAACTTGAAGCAGCAAGGTAAATATCCAAAGCCCACTTAAAAGAAACAACCTCTTGAAGGTGAGCCCTCCCCATAAGAATAGTGCCATCAACAAACTGAAGGTGAGAAATCTATTGCTCTTCCATAATCCCACCAACCCACACACCAACCAAAGGAAACCACAAAAAAAAAAACAAGTCAGACCAAAAGAAAGGATACAAAGACCCACCACACAATAAGAGGGAGCAGAAATGAGAGAAAATACACCTCCCACTGAACTTCTCAGACCCTTAGAGCACCGGCACACAACACAACCAATAGAAGAAAGACCCACAATGATTTACAAACCCACAGAAGAAAGACCCACAATGATTACCAAACAAAAGATAATAAATTGATTCCATATAAAAGAATGGTTGATGACTTCAAAAAGTACATTGTGGAGATAAAATTTGAGCATATTCCTAGAGGTGATAACAAATTTGTTGATGCTATGGCAATCATTGCTTCTCTCTTGGAAATACCTAAAAAATAAGCTTGTTATGAGTTCGTGGTGGAACAACTATTTAACCCCACCTATGATAACCCTGAATCCCCAGTTATATACCATCTAGATGAGGCTGATGCTTCTATCTATAGGAAAATCTACACATATCTAAAAGACAATACCCTCCCACTCGATTTATCCTGAAATGAAAAACAAAGCTTTATTCGACAAGCAACTCGACATACCTTGATAGCCGATGTACTTTACCAACAAGGTCTTCATGGTACTCTCCTTTAGTTTCTTGAACGTAACCAAGCTGAAATCACTTTATGTGAGGTTCATGAAGTTATATGTGGCACACATTCAAGTGGCCTAACATTAGTTAAGAAACTCCTACGTTTGGGGTATTACTGGCCGAATATGGAGAAGGATTCTTTTCAATATGTCAAGAAGTGCCAAAAATGTCAAATTCATGGAAACCTGATACATGCATCAACACAAGAATTACAACCATTCACATCATCATGGCCTTTTTGTCAATGGGGTCTTGACCGCATAGGAAAGATTCATTTGTCATCTTCAAATGGGCACAAGTTTATCATCACATCCACAAAGTAATTTACGAATTGGATTGAAGTTGTTCCTTTGACCACCATCACAGGAAAACAAATTGCATCCTTCATCCTAAATTATATCATTTGTCGGTATGGAATTCCTCAATCCATTATCATAGATAACGACAAACCTTTCAAGAATCAGGATGTCCAAGAACTTTGTGAGAGGTTTCATATCCAACATCATTTTTCTACACCATACTATCCTCAAGGAAATGACCAAGCAGAGGCCTCAAACAAAACCATCTTGAAAATCTTGAACAAAACCGTCAATGATGCTAGATGTGATTGGCAGATTCAACTGAACCCTACTTTGTGGGCTTACAGAACCAGTATCCGCACCCTGATAGGAGATACACCCTATGATCTAGTCTATGGGTTAGAGGACATTCTACCTATTGAGGTTGAGCTACCATCACTCCGTGTGTCACTAAAAGGGATCATTTTAGATGAAGATTATCGGGTGTCTAGGCCACAAGAGTTAGAACTGTTGGATGAACGTTGTCAACATTCCATGGGTCACTTGAAAGCTTATCAACAAAGGATATCCAAACGTTACAATCAGAGAGTCAAAACAAGAACATTTTAGGTGGGTGACTTAGTCTTAAAAGAAAATCCTCTTAATCAACATGATCGAGAGAAGAAGGGGAAATTTGAACCAAAATGGCTAGGTCCCTTTGTCATTGTATCAATTTTCAGATCAAGAGCATATCAATTGTCCAGGCCTAAAGGGGATTTGTTTGATGAACCCCTTAACAACTTGCATCTCAAGAAATTCTACACCTAGTTCATCTAGTGCATTGGTAAAAGTCCTAAAAAAATACAACAAAAACATAAGAAAATGTCATGAAAAAGGAATCTTGGTGACAACAAAAAAAATCAGAAAAAGAGAAAAATACAAAAAAAGTTAAAAAATCTAAAAAATCTAAAAAATCAAAAAATCTAAAAAAGGTGCAATAAAAAAAAGTAGTGAAAACCTGGCAATAGGCACTATTTGTGATAGGTTAGCTTTTCCATCTATTTGAGCATGATGACCATTCGCTTTCGCCACTCGCTTTCACCATCAATCTACCTATCATCGAAAAGATTCATGTACATATCCTAGCATCACAGTCCTATCTCACCCTAGACTGGGGGAAAAATCCTGAACTCACTAGGGGAAAATAAACTTTGAGCTTAAAACTAACAGATAAATAACAGTAAGACAATGCAACAATTACAGAATCACAGTGCAACTTAACATTGAACATCAATCACAATCATGAACACATCAATCATCCATATCAAACATCAAACAACTAAATCAATCAAATCAAAACAAATTTAAATGGAAGATTTTCTTTTGAATCATGGTTTTATCACTCTGGCATGAAGTTTCAACTATGGTACTTTGATTTTTGTTATAATATCTCTGGAGCACCTTGATGATGTATTGAACTAGAGGAGTCAGGAAGGAGTATGATTTTTCTTTGTCTGCTATCTATGAGTTGATCATTATTACTGTGCAAATTGTCACAAGACGTGCTCTACAAAGTATCATTAATGACATTCCAAATTTACATAGGAAAATGGTTAACTCTTGTCTGTTTATGCGAGAAATGCTCAGGTCATCTTGGTTTAATTATAACTAGATGCTTGTGTTAACTTGCAATAAAAATCATGGAATTGGTACTCAGGTCATCATGGTCTAATTATACCATCGATGTTTATACTCACTTTCAACATTTTTAAGGCTCAATGATGATAAAAAGCATGACAAATTGACTGTTACGATGACAACCTTTACATATTAGATTTGCATGGTTAAGGTAGATTACATTCATGTTAGTGTTACATCTATATTTATGGGTTTTCCAAGGTTGAAACAAATTTCACAATGATGTTATCTCTATCATTAATGGATTGAGTACATTTGACATTAACCAAAAAATGCATTAGTTGCATCATCATTTGCATACATTAGAAAGCATTCTAATATCATGTATACATTATCACATCTTTCATCCATCCATGCATTACATCATAATTTCCACATCAAAAAACACAAAAAGAAGTGCATTGCATCTCACTTGCATAATCAAAATCATTTCATCTATTATTAATGGATTAAGAAAATGGTCCATTAAGAAGATTGAAAGACATATCCAACAAAGTAAGATTTCCAAGAAGAAAAAGTTACGGAAGAACATGACTAGTAAGCAAGTTTCCCTGTGAAGATATAATGCCATTTTTATGAACATCTAAAACTAGTAGTGAAGATAGATTTTCTAGGGTGTATATAATACAACTTGTGAATTTGTTATTACTCAAATCCAAGACTGACAAAGGACTAACTGGATCAGCATAATCATCACATTAACATACATAAACACACATCATTTGCATTATCACTTCCATCTCACATAGCATAAAACATCATCCATAAAGCATATAGAATCATCAATCATGCATTACCATATCATCATTGCATACATCACATAATCATTACATAAGCATCATATAAACATCATAGACACATAGAACTAGGCACCATCATATGATCATTTCATCCATCCATTCACTCATGCATTAACATTATCATACATTCATCCATTCATTGCATCATCCATTTGCATTAGAAAAGTACAAAAACATAAAATGCATCACATTTCACTAGGATAATAAGATCCATCACATGTATCATATAGGAATAATTCATAAAGCATCATAGAATCATAACGCATGTTTTATCATTTGCATCCATCATAGTCAGCACATATAGACACATAGATCGATCATCATCATCATTGCATATCATATATATCTCAAAATAATGTCAAGTGTACAAGGATATCCAAATAACGAGAGGTACATCATCAAATATGGTAGTGAATCATCAATGTATCAGATAAATCAGTGTATACATGTCCAAAATACATCAAGAATCATATATCACAGCTATGTCATGCTCCCCTCAGACGGTACCGACATCACTGGACTAGGATCTCTCGGATCTCTCAAAAGCAGCTATGTCATAGCTCTCCCAATGCTCTAGAGGAACAACCTCATGATAATTTAGCCTATAAAACTTTGCCTCCCTCACGGAGCGTCATACCTCTCGAAAGTAGTTTGTTGAACTTGTAGCCTTTGGAGCCCTCTATAATCTATCTGCTACGCCCTTTTCCTACTCAACCCACTATCTTAGAGTGTCCCTCTCTACAGTGAGCATGGAAACCTGTGCTTGTGTTTGAGCCTGGGCCTGGGTTTGTGCTTGAAGTAAAGCATGTACCTACTCTAACTAACCTTGTAGTGTTTGTACTTGCACCAATAAGCCAACTATCTATGTTTGCTACTGTTGTGAGGGTAGTTTGATCTCTACATGTTGTCTGCTAGTAGATACCAATGATCACCTCTTTTGAGGCACTCTGAAGTCTCATACATCTATCATGGGCCCTCCACCACCCTCTCCTCCATCTCTGTCACCCCTATCACCATCTCCTCCATCTTCGTCCTTGTCTCCCTCACCACTGCTCTCTGCCTCCTCCTCCTCCTCATCTGCCCCCTCTCTCCTTCATTTTTGTCCATGTATGACTGCCCTCTCCTCATCATCCAATAGTAGCACTGGCTCATCTGGGCTCAAAATCCATGGGAAGGGGTGTGGAAGGATTTACTAGGTATAATCCTCCAATATCAGATCTTCAACAATCTCTAGATGAATCTCCCGAGAAATGGCTTGTAGACCCTAGTACTCCTGCACTACAACATAATAGGACAAAGTGGGTCCGCACTCTGTTGCATCAATACATCTTTGAGCATAATGGTCTACTCCTAGGGCAGGCCCTGTATCTTGCCATACTGAAGTAGTACACTCCTTAATAGAAATCTCTCAATGATGATCTGTGTCCTACCAATCAAGTACATAAACTAGCACAAAAATGAAATCTCAGTGTCATCCTCTGGCCACTGCTCACAATCAACATAGGGCCACCATGTCACTATCTCTAAGTCATTTAGCACTCTCCTCCAATATTCCAGTTTTCCTAGGTTGAGCAATTGGATCTGTATAAGCATGAACATATGGTCTTGTGGCTGGTTACTGTCTGTCTACAATAGGATGAGTGACCGCTATATTCTCCCAGACCCATATCTGAAGCAACGTGACCCCAGCTGATAAACTGGCTCCTCAGAGGTAGACCTAGTGCAAATCATGGTACACATGGGCAATCATTCAACATCCCCATGCATATCTGGTACCTTGAGCTTCATGCTCTTAAGAATTCAACCCCATCTAACTAAAAGTCTCTTTGACCTGCGGTCAAGACAAAGGAACCCTCCAATAAATTTGACAAGTATGCAGGGAATGTAGCATAAGCATCAACCATCTCTCACCATAGAATCTCGTAGCCACATTTTTGATCATCCTCAAATACTTTGTGAAGTGCATCAATCCCACCCTGCTCAGTAGAATCATATAATACCAGCTCTTCAACAACATGTATCCAAAAAATCTATTAGACGTCCTTTGGTCACTGTCATCTCGCTAATGGGAAAATGAAAGGTGTTATGCTCAATGCCACCTCTCTACTAAAGCTATCAATAGACCCATGTTAATCCTAATCTAGGACATATCTATTAAAGAGGATAATCTACATTGTGTAATAACGACTACCTTAGCCTGCACTAGGTGGGGTATCAAATCCCATGTCCTAGGGAAACACTCTTGAATCTACAAACTCGTCAAAGGTTCCTATCATTACAAAATATCACAAATCAGTAATCTTGTCAATCAATCAAAATCAATCAGCCTATCAATCTAACCACCTTTGGTGAGGCTTTGATCAAATCTCATGAGCATCAATCTATCATTCAACCTCGCCTATCATGAGGTTTATCAATCAATCTCTCATTCAACCTCACATATCATGAGCTTTATCAATCAATCTATCAATGCACCTCACCTATCATGAGGTCAATCAATCAATCAATCTATTATTGATCCTTGCCTATCCTAATTAGGTCAATTATCAGTATCAATCATTGAATCTCACCTATCATGAGATCAATCATCATCTAATCTAGCAACATCATCAAACAACATCAAATCAACAACTGACGTGATAAAAAATCATTGCAAACAAGGCATTCAATCAAAAATTCATCATTCTTCCATGTATGCACTAAAACAGTCTTTCTATGTGCTAAAAGCATGCATGCGCTATAAAAATTCATGGATACACCATAATAGGGTTTCAATGCACTGAAATACCCAATGTGCCATCTAATTTGACCAATGTGCTAAACCCCTCTATCGATGTGCTAAATGTTTCTATTACATCCCACCCTAGTGACTTATATACACTCTTATTTTGCTTGCTTTAAGAATGTTGAATGTTGAAAATGTTGTGTATTTATGCATAAAATGATGGAAATCTTATGATTTTTCTATGAAAAACGCAATGGAATATGTACCATGTTTATCCTAAATGTTCATACTGTGTTGAACTTAGAAAGGAAGTTTATATCTTACAGTAATTGAGTAGATTGAAATATGTTGTGAACATTAATGAGATGATAGTCTAATCCTTCTTCGTTTGTTGGAGTTGGATACAGGATAGCGTTCTGCAATGCTCGGGAGCAGGGAAGTATCATCTGAGTAGAGAGGTAATGTTGTATGTACCCTGGAATCACCATTTGAGCTAAGGTTGGTCTCGTGATCCTGAAAACCCTAGAAGTAAGTATTGGTACCCTGTCGTCGTAGGTTATTGAGCGAACCTCAGAAGTGGTTTTTCCATTGTGATATTAGTGTTTGTAAACCTGTTCTTTTATCTCTTTTGGTCACCGACTTTTGCGTAACCTTGGTTTTCGTTTTGTTTTTTCCTGAACCATGTCGTTGGGTGTTGTTATGCCTAATAAGCTTATATCTATATATATATAATATTAATATCAATTATTTTGTTCCAAGTGAACTTAATAATGTTGTAATGAATTTTGAGGGAATTTACTAAATAAATAAATATATAGTTAATTTATATATGGTGAGATTTTTAAACTCATCAATCTTTGAGTTGGAAGTTTTAATTACAAATATATATATATATATATATATATATATATATATATATATATTTCCTCATTTGATGAGTCTTACCATCTAAAGGTGGTGATACGCATATCCTCAAGATGTGAGATCCAAAATAAGTTGCCACAATGGAATGACGTCGGTTGAATTCCAAGTGATCATCCGAAAATGGAGTTGGTTGAGTGCGTGGGAAATAATGTAAATTGCGCGGCTTGTAAATTTAACCTAGGAATCTCAATAAATCATTTTCTGCCATCGTGCGTCCTTCAGGGGTAGTGGCGGACACAAACACCTGTGAATTTCCTTTAATCTCATTTTTGAATCCCTGAAATCACATTCATGGAAGGCATGGAGGGAAGAAAACACGAAGGTAGTTTCAATAACTACCTGGGACGATCATCCAAGGGGGAGAATATCTTTTGTAAGTGTTTTCTTTTGAAAGAGAAGGGAGAAGGAAGGGTACAGGAACAAAAAGAAGGGAGAGGAAAGGTTTTCGGGAAGAAAAGAGATCTATCTCCTGATATAGATGGACCTGGAGGGGCACACGAAGTTCATAAAAGGAGAAGCATCTTGAGGTGAAAGCGTAACAGCTGAGGGATTGATTTGTGCCGACTGCTGTAGAGCTCGTTGCTGCACACGGCTCCACTGTTCAGGCATGTAACCTTATTCAATTCTCTTCTTGAAGAAATGACGCAAATTTTATGGTCATATTAAGTAGTTATGAGATCTCCCGTTGAGATTTTGCTTAAGACTTGTCTAAGCGCATTACTCTTTTCTTCTGTCTGTGTGTTCCTAAAGAGAAGAACTAGGAAGTGTAATTACAGGATGTTTGTTTTATTCCTTCTTGGAAGTTTTCAACGCTTGTGCATAGGAACTTCATTGAATACATCTTAGTCTATGATGTTCTTTTGGGTAAAGTGGCTTGTAATCTTGAAGAGTCAAGTTTACGTCAGGTCTAAAGGCTTGTTTCCTTCTTACTAAACTTTATATTGTCTGATGTAATAATCTTGCTCTGCAATGCTTAAATCTGAAAGTAAAATGTTGTACTTTCATTGAGAACAAAGGAGAGAATTGTGGTAAACCAATGTCTATTGCTCGGTAGGGACAGTAACACAGATAACAATATGTCTCTTGAAAATAAAACAGAGTTTCACAAGTGAAATTATAAATGTTAAATATTGAACCAACATCACCAACTTGTCCTATGATAGTTTAAGTAGTTGGCTGGTGAATGAGGATCCTTAGTCCTTATGAAAATCAATGAATTTATACTTCAGTAGCAGAAAACTCGGAAGAGTTAGTTGGGGCTCATGTAAAGACTACGTTGCCTGTAGCCCATTCTTAGCACTTGAAGACTTATTGTTAATTTGTCTTGTATATCTTTTAAGCAATATCTTAGTATTATTTTATTGTTCTATTAAAATGGGTAAGACAATTGGTCTTATAGGGTATGCGATCCTTGCGGTAACCCTAGCCCTAGAACTATTGGACACACGTGGCAGGTAACCAAGAGGTGGTATTGGAGGTTATATGAGACTTGAGTAGGATATTATTTAATTCCCTAGGACAAGTGTCTAGACTTGAGTAAGTAACGGAGAAGTAATCTCCAGAAGCCCTAGTTAAGGAAAGCTTTTCCAAGTCGAGCAGGGTGGGTGAGTAGCACAGTAGTGCAATGCTATGGCCATAGTAGGGAAGATGCCACTGACTACTCCTAACACTCACATGTAACTCAGATATCTAGCTAGCCAGAAATGTCGGCTTAGTAGGAAGGATTCCTTAGTAGTCAGGCAGTGCCAGTTGGGTAGGGTTCAGCCACCAGAGCTCAGATGGCTATTTGAGGGTTATTCCAACATCACCTTTCGCAAGAAGGGTAGGGCCCCCTTCCAGTAGGAAGGTGTGCGCGAGGGACTGAATAAGTTTGTGGTTGGAGGTAAAAGCACTCAGATGATGCTGCCCTCAATTCTTCAGTTGGCAAGCTGAGTCTTGGAAGACACCAAACAGATGAGGACTTCTTAACCTTACTCTTGTACTTGCTTTGTACTTAATTTGAAATGTAAACAGATCTCTCATATTATACTATAGTGTAAACTTGATTACTTTTATCATTGAAAATTGTTGTACTATAATGTAAAAAAAAAAAAAAACTCTCAATGATGCTTAGATGATTATTTGTTTATTGTACTTTGATTTGAGTTCTAACATGTGGTATCAGAGCATGTTTGTACACTAGGGCCTAGGAGTCCACCATGTAGCAATTGACTCATGCTTATAATCTAACATGTGACTTCTTGTACCATACATGGTACGTATTAAGCAGACTGCGCGAAGTCCGTCGCAGGGAACACTCATTACCAACAATGTAAGAAGGAACAGGAAGCCTTGACTAAGATTGTAGAAGGCAAAAACGTTGATGGCGAAGGATGGTTGCGAGATGACAAGACTTTCTCTCACGTGATAGAGAGAATCCATGATGTGAAAGCGGAAATCAAGTGGTCTGAAAGGTCAGCAGCCTCCGTCCAAGCTGAATTGGACAAGAAGTCAGCTGAGATGAACAAGAAACCTTCTCCTTCACGCAACATTCTGAGTGAGAACAGTTGCAACAACCCAACCAAAAGACTTAGGAATGAAGGAGAGCACCTGTGTGTGCGTATACCCCCTAAGATTATCATCATAAGCTCTAATGAGTCAGAAGGCTATACCCCTCTGACCCCTTAAATAAAGCCATCCTTTATATGTAAGCCAGTTGGAAAATGAATAAAAAACTTGTAAGCAATGTTGCTTAATAAAAGAAACTATATTGTGTGTTGGGCTTAACGAGAACTTGTGGGAAGAGATTAATGTTTTCCTTTTCAATGCAATTAAAACAAGATATGAGATTGCTATACATATATGTGCAAACGAATAAAGTTGAATTCTTAAACTAATACAACTTTTAAATGAAAATTCTAGGGAGTAGATAATCTTAGCTATGCGAACTCACAGTAACCCCAAAGGAAGGCGAGAGGTGGACCAGTCTTCTGGCAATCTCAAGCATAAAAAAGATCAGTTACTTGCACTCCTGCAAGACATGAGGGCCAGAGTGACCCACTTGGAAACTGAAAGAGCCAATAAGGAATCCTCGAGAGGGGGAGATTCAGAAAGCTGTGGTGATGAATCCATTCCTCATGAGCAAGAGGATGAGACAGTTGGGGAAGAAACCCAGAACCCTGAGGAAGGTAATACCCCCAAAAATTTGATGGGGCAGATTCAGGAGATGCCGCTGAGGCATGGCTAGTTGAAATGGAGAAGTATTTCAAGATCAGGGACTATACTGATGACAAAAAGTCATTATGGGGAGCCTACTAGTTATCTGGAGAAGCGTCCACTTGGTGGACAAGTAAGAAGCTTGAATTAGGGCATAGGGTTAAAGGGCTAACTT
This sequence comes from Sequoia sempervirens, assembly GCA_007258455.2. Lineage (NCBI taxonomy): Eukaryota > Viridiplantae > Streptophyta > Pinopsida > Cupressales > Cupressaceae > Sequoia > Sequoia sempervirens. Next base: position 628,803,674 of record VDFB02270651.1, read on the forward strand.
GGTCAGAGTTTGTATCCATTTTTAGACAGAGATGGCTTCCACAGCTATATTATGATCAGAAGCTGACGGAATTCTATCAATTAACTCAGGGAGAGCTCTCAATCAATCAGTATTGGGAGAAGTTTATTAGATTACTTAAGTATGTTCTGCAATATCATGGTGACGAATACCTTCGGGTGCGGAGGTTCATCTTGGGATTGAAATCCCAAATCGAGGGATAGGTGGATCTTTTGGGTTCAACCACTATGGACCAAGCTTATGAGAAAGCTATCAAACAGGAATAGAGGTTGCAGTCTATGGCAGCGGATAGGGAAAAGAAAAAGAAATATAAATTGGCTGCAAACCCTAAACCATTCAAGAAGAAAGGTGATAAGCAGGAGGGTTAGCATAAGAATGATAGAGGGAATAAGGAACACAAAAGCCAGGATCATAGAGACAGGAAGACTGGGAATAATTAGGGCAATACTAATAAGAAAAATCAAGATGATAGAAGGACTTCCAAGAGAAGAGGCCCACCTAGAGGATGTTTTACATGTGGTGGGGATCATTATGCTAATCATTGCCCTACCAAGATAGGACCGACTCCTCGAGGGAACCCTTTACCTTCCCAGCAAATGAGGTTCCAACAACGTATCCACGCAGCAGTTGACAACCGGCAGGCGGAATACCAAATCACGCCAATTGAGACACCAGGTAAGCTATTTGGGACCCCTGTAACAATTTTAATTGATACTGGAGCTACAGAATGTTTTTTGTCGCCTAGGGTTTTGAGTAAAATATCTAGAAGTGTAGGCTTTATGCAAAATTCTTGGTTTGTAGAGTATGCTAATCAGTCCAAGGCTAAGGTAGAGCAATGCTTGTTTGAGGCCCAGGTTGAATTACCCAACCTTTCTATGGAGTTGAACCTTTATATAGCTCCCCTAGGCACATATGATGTTATCCTAGGAATAAATTGGCTTTGGAAGCATAGAGCTCAAGTTGATTGCTTTTCCAAAACGGTGGAATGCCTAGATGACCAGGGCCATAGAGTATTCATTCAGGGGATAGAACGACCAATCAAAATAAGAAAAATATCTACAATGCAATTAAAAAGAGCTAGATGTAAGGGTTGTTGAGTTTTTGCAGTTAAAATGGAAGAAGTTATCAAACCTTGTGAAACTCAGGAGGAGATCTTCTTTGATGACTTGATGTTTTTCGAGTCGCAAAAAACTGCAATGGAGGGTTATGAGAAGGGGGTAGAAATAAAAGGTTATGAATGGGAAAAATACCCCTACCTTAAGGAGTTTGCAGATGTATTTCCTGAGGAGTTACCTGGTTTACCACCCAAAAGGGCATTTGATTTCACAATTGACATATAACCTGGGGCTGAACCAATATCCAAGGCACCTTATCGTATGACTACTACTGAGTTGTTAGAGCTGAAGGCTCAGTTACAGGAACTCCTTGAATAGGGTTTAATCCGACCCAGTGTCTTACCTTGGGGAGCACCAGTTATTTTTGTTAAGAAGAAGGATGGAACCCTAAGGTTATGCATTGATTACCATATGCTCAATAAGGTAACTATTAAGAATAGATATCCTCTACCATGTATTGATGACCTTTTTGATCAAATGCATGGGGCAGCGGTATTCTCCAAGATTCATCTCCAGTCCGGATACCATCAGTTGAGACTAAAAGAGGAAGATATTCATAAAACAACTTTTAGAACAAGATATGGACATTATGAATTTATAGTTTTACCCTTTGGGTTAACAAATGCCCCAGCCGCCTTTATGAATTTGATGAACAGTGTGTTCCGAGATTGCCTGGATAAGTTTGTTTTGGTGTTTTTGGATTATATTCTTATTTATTCCAAAAACGAAGAGGAGCATCTTCATCATTTACGCTTTGTGTTACAAAGATTGAGAGAAAAAAGATTGTATGGAAAGTTGTCTAAATGCTCATTTTTCCATAAGGAAGTACAGTATTTGGGGCACATTATCTCTACCAAGGGTATCGTAGTGGACCCAACTAAAATCAAGGCCATTCTGGAATGGCCAAAGCCGAAAAATGTGCAAGAAGTTCAAAGTTTTATGGGGTTGGTCAGTTACTACAGGAAATTTGTGCCTAATTTTTCTAGGATTGCTTGCCCTATTACCTCACTTCAGCGTAAGGGGAAGAAGTTTGTGTGGAGGGACAAATGCCAAGAAGCATTTGAGGTTTTGAAAGAAAAATTGACATCAGCTCCAATTTTGCAAGTACCTAATCCAAAAGGGCATTTCGTAGTTACCACGGATGCCTCGGGGGAAGGATTAGGTGGAGTGCTCATGCAAGATGAAAAAGTCATTGCGTATGAGTCACGAAAGTTGAAAAATTATGAACTTAATTATGCTCCTCATGACCTTGAATTAGCTTCCATTGTTCACACACTACAAGTTTGGAGGCATTACTTACTGGGAAAACCTTTTGAATTGAGGTCTGATCATAGAGGGTTGCAATATTTATTCACTCAACCCAACCTTAATGCTCGGCAAAGAAGGTGGATTGAGTTAATTTCTGATTATGACTTTGAGATCAACTACATCAAAGGGAAAGAAAATCAGGTAGCGGATGCCCTAAGTCGGAGGAGACATATAACCTCCATGTTATCAGTTCATACCAATTTTCGGGAACAAGTCCTCCAATTCTCTATAGAAGATGGGTATTATCAGCAAGTTAAGTTGGCCCTATTGAAGGATCCTCAAGATCACAGGTATGATGGATTTCAGTTTGATACTGATGGGGCACTTAGATATAAAGGAAGAATGTACATTTCGGATGCTAGGGAGTTAAGAAAGCTAGTCCTTCATGAGATCCATGATGCACCCTATTCTGGACATCCTGGGGTGACTAAACTTATGGCAGATTTGTGACCCTTGTATTTCTGGAAGGGGATGAAGAGAGATGCTGCAAAATATGTGGCAGAATGCTTAGAGTGTCAGAGAGTTAAAGCTGAGCACCTTCACCCAGCAGGTTTACTATATCCACATGAAGTTCCTGGATGGAAGTGGCAGGTGATTAGTATGGACTTTGTTCAAGGACTCCCAATGTCGAGAGGCAAACATAATTCAATTTTGGTGGTGGTGGATAAGCTCACCAAGGTTGCACATTTTATTATGGGAAACCTAACCGATGGAGCACCAGCAATAGCAAGGAAATTTGTACAAGAAATCTTCAGATTGCATGGGGTTTCAGAAAAGATCATCTCTGATAGGGATGCTAGAATGACCTCTAGGTTCTGGAAAATTCTATTCGCTTCCCTTGGGACCCAATTAAACATTAGCTCTGCATATCACCTAGAGACAGATGGTCAGACAGAGAGGGTGAACCAAGTACTAGAAGATCTTCTGAGAGTTTATTGCATGGATCAGCAGTATAAATGGGAAGATTATCTTCTGCTTGTTGAGTTTGCTTACAACAATACCTATCATTCCGCCATTAAGATGGCACCATTTGAGGCGTTATACGGGCGCAAGTGCGGCACTCCTATAAGTTGGGATAGGCTAGAAGATAGGATTAGCCTTGGCCCTGAGATGCTTTTGGAAATGGAAGAACAAATCAGAGTGATTAGAAAAAGGTTAGTTGAAGCAAATGACAGGAAGAAAAGCTATACAGATGCTAAGAGAACACTGAGACATTTTGCTATTGGTGACAAAGTGTTGTTAAGGGTTAAACCTCAGAAGAGTGCTATTAAATTTGGAAAATCCTCCAAACTTGTGCCAAGATATGTGGGACCGTTTGATGTATTGGAGGAAATCAATCCTGTGGCCTATCGGATTGCTCTACCACTAGCCCTATCAAGAATGCATAATGTTTTTCATGGGTGCTGTCATAATAGTGGTTTACAATTCCTGAGAGGAACGAATTTTAGCTAAAATCACATATTTTTAGAAAATATAATGATTTAAGCCTTAAAAAGTTCCATTTTAAGGATTCCAATCGAAGAGGGTTTGATCAAATCACCTTAGATCAAACCCCCTTGGATAGAACCTCGCTAGTTTTAAACCATACCTATAAATGCGTCTCCTTTACACCTATCAAAATGCTGATAAAAAAACATTTTTGATTTAGATTTTGGGGGATCAAATGAATTCATTTAAAATTTATTTCAAATGATTATGGTATTCCTCAAAACAAGCTATCCAATGAATATAATTTTAATATGTTTTGGTTTTGTTATGTATTTTTTTTTAAGTTTTATTAAACATAGGTTTTTCATTGAAAATGAATTTTTGTGTTCTTCACATGTGGAAAAATAGAAGATTATCAAATTTTTTTGAAAAATATGAGTGCACTAGATATTGAAGTCCTTGATCCAACAAAAAATTAAATTAAATTTTGACATATACAAAAATGTTACGCGTTATATCGCTTGTGTTTGAATTGTAATTCATTTGACTTTGAAACTTGATTAAGGAAAAAATATTCAATAAAAACTATCTAACCAAGTGAAAGCACTAGATATCAAAGTTACAAATCTAAATTTGAAAGAATTAGAATTTTATCCTTCATGGAAAAAAGTTATGCTATAATTGTCGGCTTTTAAAAATGTTGTTTTCTGAAAAAATCAATTTTCGTGGGAGATGGAAAAAGTGCAATTTGATTCCAAAAATTTTTGAAAAAATATTTTTAGAATCTACAGACAAAATTTGATGAGACTCTAGTTTTCACCATCTTCAAATTCCTCACAGTTTAGCCGCTATAGGTGCCCGAATGTGAAGATTTAGTTAAAAATAATAATTTCAGTGTCCAGTTTGGCCAAAAATTGTAAACCACTATTATGGAATCACCCATGTTTCTTATTTAAAGAAGTATATACCTGGAAGTAACCATGTAATTAACTAGAATGCTTTACAGGTGTAGGATCTAGGAGTGGTGTCGATCGAGCCCAGCAGAGTACTCGAGATGCGTAAGATCCGCTTACATAATCAAGAAGTGATTCAATGTAAGGTCTAGTGGGACTAGTATTCTGGGATGGTGCCACCTGAGAGGGTCTCCAAGATATTAGGCAGAGATTTCCTCATCTTTTAGAGGACTATGAGCTTCCTTCTTAAACTCTTTTTGTTGTTTATCCTGTTTGCATAAAAACTCAATATCATTGAGGACAATGACTCTCAAGGGGGGAGAGATGTTACATCCCACCCTAGTGACTTATATACACTCTTATTTTGCTTGCTTTAAGAATGTTGAATGTTGCAAATGTTGTGTATTTATGCATAAAATGATGGAAATCTTATGATTTTGCTATGAAAAATGCAATGGAATATGTACCATGTTTATCCTAAATGTTCATACTATGGTGAACTTAGAAAGGAAGTTTATATCTTACAGTAATTGAGTAGATTGAAATATGTTGTGAACATTAATGAGATGATAGTCTAATCCTTCTTCATTTGTTGGAGTTGGATACAGGATAGTGTTCCGCAATGCTCGGGAGTAGGGAAGTATCATCTGAGTAGAGAGGTAATGTTGTATGTACCCTGGAGTCGCCAACTGAGCTAAGGTTGGTCTCGAGATCTTGAAAACCCTAGAAGTAAGTATTGGTACCCTGTCGTCGAAGGTTATCGAGCGAACCTTAGAAGTGGTTTTACCATTGTGATATTAGGGTTTGTAAACCTGTTCTTTTATCTCTTTTGGTCACCGACTTTTGCGTAACCTTGGTTTTGGTTTCGTTTTTTCCTGAACCATGTCGTTGGGTGTTGTTATGCCTAGTAAGCTTATATATATATAATATTAATATCAATTATTTTGTTCCAAGTGAAATTAATAATGTTGTAATGAATTTTGAGGGAATTTACTAAATAAATGAATATTTAGTTAATTTATATATGGTGAGATTTTTAAACTCATCAATCTTTGAGTTGGACGTTTTAATTAAAAATATATATATATATATATATTTCCTCATTTGATGAGTCTTACCATCTAAAGGTGGTGATACGCATATCCTCAAGATGTGAGATCCAAAATAAGTTGCCACAATGGAATGACATGGGTTGAATTCCAAGTGATCATCCGAAAAATGGAGTTGGTTGAGTGTGTGGGAAATAATGTAAATTGCGCGGCTTGTAAATTTAACTTGGGAATCTCGATAAATCATTTTCTACCGTCGTGCATCCTTCAGGGGTAGTGGGGGACACAAACACCTATGAATTTCCTTTAATCTCATTTTCGAATCCCTGAAATCGCATTCATGGAAGGCGTGGAGGGAAGAAAATGCGAAGGTAGTTTCAATAACTACCTGGGACGATCATCCAAGGGGGATAATATCTTTTGTAAGTGTTTTCTTTTGAAAAAGAAGGGAGAAGGAAGGATACGGGAACAAAAAGAAGGGAGAGGAAAGGTTTTCAGGAAGAAAAGAGATTTATCTCCTGATATAGATGGACCTGGAGGGGCACGCGAAGTCCATAGAAGGAGAAGCATCTCGAGGTGAAAGCGTAACAGCCGAGGGATTGATTTGTGCTAGCTACTGTAGAGCTCATTGCTACACACGGCTCCATTGTTCGGGCACGTAACCTTCTTCAATTCTCTTCTTGAAGAAATGACATGAATTTTATGGTCATATTAAGTAGTTATGAGATCTCCCGTTGAGATTTTGCTTAAGACTTGTCTGAGCGCATTACTCTTTTCTTCTGTCTGTGTGTTCCTAAAGAGAAGAACTAGGAAGTGTAATTATAGGATGTTTGTTTTATTCCTTCTTGGAAGTTTTCAACGCTTGTGCATAGGAACTTCATTGAATACATCTTAGTCTATGATGTTCTTTTGGGTAAAGTGGCTTGTAATCTTGAAGAGTCAAGTTTACGTCAGGTCTAAAGGCTTGTTTCCTTCTTACTAAACTTTATATTATCTGATGTAATAATCTTGCTCTGTAATGCTTAAATCTTAAAGTAAAATTTTGTACTTTCATTGAGAACAAAGGAGGGAATTGTGGTAAACCAATGTCTGTTGCTCGATAGGGACAGTAACACAGATAACAATATGTCTCTTGAAAATAAAATAGAGTTTCACAACTGAAATTATAAATGTTAAATATTGAACCAACATCACCAACTTGTCCTATGACAGTTTAAGTAGTTGGCTGGTGAATGAGGATCCTTAGTCCTTATGAAAATCAATGAATTTATACTTCAGTAGCAGAAAAGTCGGAAGAGTTAGTTGGGGCTCATGTAAAGAGTATGTTGCCTGTAGCCCATTCTTAGCACTCGAAGACTTATTGTTAATTTTTCTTGTATATCTTTTAAGCAATAGCTTAGTATTATTTTATTGTTCTATTAAAACGGGTAAGATAGTTGGTCTTATAGGGTATGCAATCCTTGCGGTTACCCTAGCCCTAGAACTACTAGACACACGTGGCAGGTAGCCAAGAGGTGGTATTGGAGGTTAGATGAGACTTGAGTAGGATATTATTTAATGCCCTAGGACAGGTGTCCAGACTTGAGTAAGTAACAGAGAAGTAATCTCCAGAAGCCCTAGTTAAGGAAAGCTTTTCCAAGTCGAGCAGGGTGGGTGAGTAGCACAGTAGTGCAATGCTATGGCCATAGTAGGGCAGATGCCACTGACTGCTCCTAACACTCACATGTAACTCAGATATCTAGCTAGCCAGAAATTTTGGCTTAGAAGGAAGGATTCCTTAGTAGTCAGGCAGAGCCAGTTGGATAAGGTTCAACTACCAGAGCTCAGATGGCTATTTGAGGGTTATTCCAACATCACCTTTCGCAAGAAGGGCAGGGACCCCTTCCAGTAGAAAGGTGTGCGCGAGGGATTGAATAAGTCTGTGGTTGGAGGTAAAAGCACTTAGATGATGCTTCCCTCAATTCTTTAGTTGGCAAGCCGAGTCTTGGAAGACGCTGAACATATGAGGACTTCTTAACATTACTCTTGTACTTGCTTTGTACTTAATTTGAAATGTAAATAGATCTCTCATATTATACTATAGTGTAAACTTGATTACTTTTATCATTGAAAATTGTTGTACTATAATGTAAAAAAAAAAAAAAAACTCTCAATGATGCTTAGATGATTATTTGTTTATTGTACTTTGATTTGAGTTCTAACAGTTTCTATGCACTACATCATTGACCTAATGCGCTAAACTACATCACCTACATGCTAATATACCCTATGTGCTAGAACATTTATCAAATGCACTAAATGTCTGGCTCTAAGTGCTAAATCTATTGATGTGCTAAATCCCCCTATGAATGCGCTACAATGAAAACCCTAAGTGCTAATCTATTGTATGCACTATAACAGTCATTCTATGCACTACATTGAAGCTTAGATGTACCAAAACATTTAAATCTGAATTCAAACATGGAAAAAGGAGGGTAAAACGAATTGCACAATTTACGAGGAGGTTTTACGGGGTACATATCGGAGGTTCATACGTTGTCGGGCAGTTGTGATGTCTGACATGCTCGAATCGGTGTGTATGGTAAGGAATCACCATCTTGGTCCAAAGTTTCTAAATCACTCAATCACTTTCAAATCTTCAAATTGCAAATGCACAAATGAACTTTTAATCCACCTTTTTAACCTTTTAAAGGTTAATTAAGTGGGATTTTTGTGGCATTGCTTTATTTAATTTTCAAAAGGGCTTTAATTCATCAAATCATCACTTGGTGACTTAAACACCATTTTTTGGGGTAAATCACTTCTAGATCATAAAATTTTTAAATCATCATCAAATCATCGAAAAATCATCAAAATTTCAAAAAAACTCCAAAAAAATTAAAAAATTCACCGATTTATTGCCCAAGGGGGCATATAATTGTCATCACCTGAAAATCAACGTCTGGGGCATCAAATTTTTTTTTGTCAACATGAGTAGCAAATTATTCTTTGAAGCAATGTGTAAACACATTACTTCAAACAAGGGAAAAATGTATACACCTAAAATTGGTCAAGACAATCAATTAATTAAATACAAGTTATTTAATTAATGAAGGCCTTTAATTCGTCTACTTATAAATAAATTCCAAATTTATTTATATAGTTCATACCTTCTAATTCTACCATCTTAAATCACATTCTTCTATTTTAATTAAATAAACAAATTCACATAGTTTGTTTTATTTAATTAATAATCTTTTCACTAAATTTAAATTCCCAATTTGAATTTAGGCACATGTCTACAACTTTTCCTCTTACCACATCATCAAGTGTCACATGAATTTAAATATGTCTAATATTTAAATTACAATTATCCTCAACCACTTCCAAAACAAACTTTGGACACTTGGCTCTTTTACACATTTTATTCCCTCATACATTTGGCATGTTTCCCTTGGTCAAGGGAAAATTCTCCATGATTCTTTCTAGATTCTTCCATCTCCACCATTCATCTCTCATGCTGAAATATCAACTGTTGATTGTTGCCAAATCATAAGATTCTTTGGAAATCCTACAAATACAAGCCCATTCTATAACATTTGCAATCACAGATCTTTGAGCAAACTTATGATGTGGAAACCACATTAGAGCATTTAGAGTTTAAGCATAGATTATTGGAGCATTTTAGGAATTTTCATTGTAGAATCATTTAGTTTATAATCATGGCTTAGTCTTATATTTGCATTTTAGTTTATCATATTAGCTTCATACAACATTTCCACCATAGCTTTTAGCATCTTAATTTATTGTTATATCACCATTGTCATTTGCAACATTCAATATCATGGTATCATAGCATTATCACATAGCTTATTAAATCAAGTAGGAATTAGTTTCTTGCATTTTACAACATCTCATTTCTTAGGTTGTCATCCAAACTAGTCATAGTGCATATAAAAATATGAGAGCACTAATGATTCAGAGGATCCTTGAGAGTAGAGAACAATAGAATGATTTTAGAGATTTGTTTTGTTTGAATTTGATTAATTTTGTGATTCAAATCTTTAATGTAATACATCTCATTGGTTGTGTGTGTTTTTATTATTCATTTACTAACTCTCACAATTCACACAACAACAATTCCTGTATGCAAACTGTCACAGAATCATAATTGTTAAAACTGCTCCAAGTCATCAAAGAGACTCCTTCCACTCTCTTCAATAACATAGGAAGTTCCTCTGATGTCTTTTCATTTTCCAAGTCAGTCATCATACAACTGTCAACAGTCTCTAGCCAATTATCACTTAGCCACAACCTCAAATTCCTTTAAAAATTTGTTTAGAAGTCGTGGGTTTCAAAAGTCTTGCAACCTAGTCATTGGTTCTTAAAACTTTCCTTAACCAAGTTGTAGAGTTCTTAAATTTCTTAACCCCCTGATCCCTTGACTTGGAATTTCTTCTATTTAGTTTTAAACCCTCATCCGATTGTCTTTGCAGTTAGTAAGTTGGAGGTTTCCAAAAATTCATAACCCCCGACTTGTGGTTCTAATATTCTAATCCTTTGCGATCTCGCAATATTGGCATAGTTGTGAGTCCCACCACAGTTATTGGACCATCAAAGGAACTATGAATAAGGTCCCTTTGATAATTGTCATTTGCAACATTCAATATCATGGTATCATAGCATTATCACATAGCTTATTAAATCAAGTAGGAATTAGTTTCTTGCATTTTACAACATCTCATTTCTTAGGTTGTCATCCAAACTAGTCATAGTGCATATAAAAATATGAGAGCACTAATGATTCAGAGGATCCTTGAGAGTAGAGAAAAATAGAATGATTTTAGAGATTTTTTTTGTTTGAATTTGATTAATTTTTTGATTCAAATCTTTAATGTAATACATCTCATTGGTTGTGTGTGTTTTTATTATTCATTTACTAACTCTCACAATTCACACAACAACAATTCCTGTATGCAAACTGTCATAGAATCATAATTGTTAAAACTGCTCCAAGTCATCAAAGAGACTCCTTCCACTCTCTTCAATAACATAGGAAGTTCCTCTGATGTCTTTTCATTTTCCAAGTCAGTCATCATACAACTGTCAACAGTCTCTAGCCAATTATCACTTAGCCACAACCTCAAATTCCTTTAAAATTTTGTTTAGAAGTCGTGGGTTTCAAAAGTCTTGCAACCTAGTCATTGGTTCTTAAAACTTTCCTTAACCAAGTTGTAGAGTTCTTAAATTTCTTAACCCCCTGATCCCTTGACTTGGAATTTCTTCTATTTAGTTTTAAACCCTCATCCGATTGTCTTTGCAGTTAGTAAGTTGGAGGTTTCCAAAAATTCATAACCCCCGACTTGTGGTTCTAATATTCTAATCCTTTGCGATCTCGCAATATTGGCATAGTTGTGAGTCCCACCACAGTTATTGGACCATCAAAGGAACTGTGAATAAGGTCCCTTTGATAATGAATTGACAACTCGATAAAGGGAAGAGCATAACACTGCTCTAGAAATACAATCAAGCCAGTAAATCTGAGGCACCCTTTTCAACATGCTCCCACTTGATGGACTTATTAGCTTCTTCCAAAATCAAAGTTATTAAAAAAACATAGGCCCCAAGGCCCATCAAACTGGCACACAAGCTGTACTTTTTTTTGCTCATAGGCTTTGTCAATGCATCAATGACATTCTCTAGAGTATCTACCTTTTCAAGGTTAACCTTTCCATCTTCCACCATATCATGAACGAAATGATAATGAACATTGATATGCTTTGTCCTGGCATGGAAAGTGGGGTTTTCGCCAAACAAATAGCACTTTGACTGTCACAATAAATATTAATTTTCCTTGCATTAAACCCAACATCAGAACACAAATGTCTAAGTCAAATGGATTCTTTATAGGTTTGTGTTGTTGTCATATACTCCACTTCAGTAGTAGATAAAGTGACTATAGCCCGTCCCTTGCTCATCCAACTAACTACACCATTGAACAACATGAAGATGTATCCACTGGTGGATCTTCTACTATCAACATCCCCTTCCCAATCATAATCCACATACCTACGAATGCTAAGAGGTCTTTGTGATCTAATTGAGTCGCCATGATAACACAAAGCATACTCTAAGGTACCCTTCAGATATTTGAAAAATCTTTTCACAACATCCCAATGTGGCCTTCCTGGATTAGCCATCAACCGACTAAGTACTCCCATTGCTTGGGAAATGTCTAGCTTGGTACAAACCATTGCATACATTAGACTACCAACCGCACTTGGAGAAGGCACCCTAGTCATGTCTCCCATCTCAGTAGGGGACTTCAGACAATCTTTGAACAAATAACTATGTTCCCTACAACACTAGAACAACTAACTGCTTGCAATCTGTCATACTAAATCTCTCAAGGATTGTATTAATATACTTACTCTAGATGAGCCAAAGTTTTCTACTTCCCCTATCCCTTTTGATTTCCATACCCAGAATATACCTTGGTGCACCTAAATCTTTCATTTTGAATTGTGCTGACAACTGATATTTTAAATTAGAAATCATACCCTTACTATTCCCAAAGAATAACATATCATCCACATATAGGGCAATAATAAGTAAATGATCATTTTTAGTTTTGTAGTACACAATGATCTGATTTTGACCTCACAAATCCCAATGAAAATACAAAAGTGTTAAACTTTTGGTACCACATTCTAGGTGATTTCTTTAAACCATAGAGAGATTTCTTTAACTTGCAAATGAGTCTTTCTTTACCTTTTTCAACAAAGTTCTCAAGTTGGGATATATAAATCTCTTCTTCCAAATCTCCATGAAGAAACATTGTCTTCATATCCATCTGCTCAACCTCTAAGTCATATGCAGTTGAAAGTGACAACAAAAATTTGATAGATGCCAGCTAGCTATAGGAGAAAATATTTCTCCATAATAAATTCTCTCCACCTGGGAATGACCTTTTATGACCAACCTAGCTTTATATTTCTCAACACTTCCATCCAGATCAATCTTCTTCTTAAACACCCATTTATAGCCAATAGGCTTTTGACCTTCAAGAAAAGGTACCAAATCCTAGGTTTCATTATTTTTTAATGATGCCATTTCTTCATTCATGGCTTCCAACCAGGAATCTAAAATAGACAATTTAATTGGGCCTCTTTTATAGTCCTAGGATCATTAATACTAGTAATCAAAGCATAGACACAATTTGAATCCAACATGGAAAATCCATACCTATTAGGTTGTCACTTTTCACGTGTAGACCTCCTTAGAGGCTGAGGCTGAGGTTGTGGTTCTTTTTGTTTAGAACTCTCAGAGCTACTAGAGCTCTCCTCAGTTTCAAGTACACTTTGAATTTGTAGTTTATCTTTATCTAGAGTTAGAGGAGTTTCAACTATATCATTCTTCTTTTATTTTTCTTCTATCTTTGACTATAGATCAATTGTAGAAGGTTTCAACTCACAAAATATTACACTTTTGATATATAATACCTTCTCAGTAACGAGATTCCAAAGCTTGTATCCTTTCACGCCAATGCCATAGCCAATGAAGATACATTTGACGACCTTGTTCTCCAACTTAGATCTTTTCTCATTTAGCACATATGCATATGCCTCACAGCCAAAGACAAAAATATGTCTCAGAGAGGGCTTCTTACCATACCTCGCTTCCAAAGGTTTTTTGTCAATAAGAGTTGAACTAGGTGAATGATTAATCAAGTAACATGTTGTAGCCACAACCTCAGCCCAAAACTTCTACTCCAGACCAACATTGCTCAACATACTTCTTGCTCTTTCCATTAGCATCCTGTTCAACTTTTCAACAACTCCATTCTATTGTGGAGTATAAGGCATAGTTTTATTTCTTTAAATCCCATTGTCTTTGTAATACCATTTGAAATTTGTAGAATAAAATTCATCGCCATTATCCATCCTTAAGCATTTAATTTTCCTTCCAGTTTGATTTTTTACCAAGTTTTAAACTCTTTAAACTGATTGAACACTTTTGATTTACTTTTAAGAAAATACGCAAATGCCCTTCTTGAATAATCATCAATAAAAGAAACATAATATTTGATAACAAAGGGAAATTCACTGGACCAAATACATCAGAGTGAACATAATCTAATATGCCAAAAGACTTATAAGGACTCAAATGAAATGAGACATAGAGTTGCTTTCCATAAATACAATATTCACAAAAATTGAACTCATGGTTACAATCAACAAGCCCTTCTACCAAGTTTTTATTATTTAAGGATTTTAATCCCTTTTCTCCTATGTGACCAAGTCTATGATGCCATATCATGGTTTTCTCTATTGGGAGTTTCACCTCCAAAGAGTTTACACCTAGAGGAATGTTTTTCTCCTTCCCTATGCAAGCAACTTTATCTAACTTTATAGAGACAAAATAGACTAGCAATTTCTAGCAAGTACTCATCCCATGTAGACATAGTTGGAAGACAATGTATGTCCTACTGCACTGAATCACAAGGAGCCAAAACTATGGCAATAAAAGCATCATCAGAAGAAGCATTAGATGAAGGGGTTGGAATATTAGCACATTTCATGAGATCCTTAGTGGATGAAATAATACCAAAATACAAATAATTATACTCTAAATACTAGATCCTTGTGTGATACTTATGTGGATTCAATCATTTCTCTCTTACTTTCATAGCAAATCAGTTGCTTTGATCTCTTGTTTTTGATAGGTGATTTGGTTGCATGTGATTACTGGGAACTGTGGGGTTCACTATCAACTCCAAAATCTATGAATAAATAGTTTTGTCATTGAATGTAAATGGTCAATTTGTAAATTAAAAAAAAAAATAGATTTTTTAATTTAAAATTTTAAAAATCTCTTTTACTTTTCATAATATACAATATAACATTTCCCAAATTCTATCATTTTTATTAAATTAATAACTTTCTTCAATATTTTTTGAACTCACTCTCTTTCATATATATGCTTGTCAAACAATTTTTTTTAACACATAAATATAACTTTTATGTACTATAGATTGTTATATTTGATTGCAATTCTCCAAGGTATATTAATTTTTTATCACCTTCAAAGTAATATGGATTATAGTAAAACCTTAACATTATTTTTAACAATTTGATTTGGAAGTCTTATTTTCATTCCCAACTATGAATCCCTTTGTTACAAGCCTATAATCTTTGTTATATTTCAATTTGTGTTCAATTTTCTATGCATGTTTCTAGAATTGTATGTTTGTTTTAAATTTCTTGATGAATTTAGTAACTTGATTTTTTACTTTAAAAGTTTTCCACTAAAATTTTCCCTTTTGCTAAATTCTAAAAATTATTTGCATTTCTTAAAACTTGAGTTAAAATTTACCTTTAAGACAAAATTTTAAAATATTTTCCAAACACAAGATAAAAGCAATAATATTTTATATTTATTGAACCATTTTATTTCAATATAATTACATCACAATTAAGGCCTTCCAAAATTATAATTAATGGTGGAGAATAAGTGAATTTCATTTTGTGAGGTTGCATGATCATATTTTTGGATTGTAAAATATTAAAATCTCATTCTATTTATAGATTATAGAATATTAGATCATTATATCTCCCACGCATTTCATAAAAAATTGACTAGAGGATATCTGCCAAATAGCATCATGGTTCCACCTCAAGAACACATATTAGTAGTTGTGATTCAAAATAGAAATTTTAAATGGGATTGAAACCCCATTTGAAATGGACTTTTAGATATATATTAGTTTTGATATGGTTGCGATTCTATTTGTTAGTACAATTACTTTGAATTCACTATATATGTAAGCATGTTTATGACAATACAAATATAGGTTCTTAGATATTTATATAAAATATATGTTAAAAATAAGTATGCTCATAGCTCTTTCTCACCAAAATTATTGATGTCAGTTTTCATCTAGCACATGATCTATTAAAACATTTAAAAACTAAACATTGTCTAAATTAAGTCCCATATAATGAAATCAAATGTAAACTGCTATAAGTTAATCATTATGTAACTACCAAGATAGAAAATAGAAAAAATGTTCAATATTGATAAATTTCAATCACATGTATTTAGAAAGGAAACTTACTTCCACCCAAAAAATAAACTCATTGCTATGTATATTTTGTTACATTTAGCTTCACTAGTGAGTGGGCAATTTAATAATTATGATTTTTTTTATTGAATTTGTTCCTATTTGGTTTCTTTTACATCCAAGTTGTTTAATGCATTTATTCTTTGTGATTAGTAATTTATTATATGCTTATGTGAACAATAGCTCAATGTATTTAGAAAATATTAATGGGCATGCAATATTTTTTTGTGAAATAATGTTTACTTCTAAATTTAAATCCAAACAAGAAACACATTCAAAATAGATATTTGAATTAGTTCTCAATATTTAATTCACCTCATGCTATAGATGGAGGTACTATTATATGATATTTAAATAAATGATTTCTGCCAGTGATAACAAAATAAAAATAAGAAGAAAATAAATATACATTCACTGTACACAATTTTCATAGAGAATGGGATTGGAGGAAATACTTCAAGGAAGAGGGGAGGGGAAGGGGAAGGGGAATAGGTATAAAAATATTTTATTAGAAGATATTTTCTTGGAAAATTTGATCAAGAATGACAATAATGTTATCCATGACCTTGAAACATCTTGTTCGAAACTTTTTGTTGAAACATAATAGTACAATGACCATTGAAAACCCAAGTGCAATGCTTAATCCAATTCCTACCTCCCACCATGCATGTTCCACCCACTCTTCTTCACTTACATCTTCATCATATGTGTTATTCAAAGAAGGAGAGTAGGAACAATTTATGTTGATTTGAATTCCACAAAGATCTCCATTATTTGAAAATGATCCTTCATTAAATGTTAATAATTGACCTCCTTGTGGTATTCTTCCTGAAAAATTGTTACAAGATATGTTCAAGTAACTCAAAAATGTGAGAGATTGTAGTTCTGCGGGAATATTACCAATAAGATTGTTCCTTGAAAGATCAAGCGACTCCAACCAAAGAAGATTTCCAAAAGAAGTAGGAATTTTTCCATTGAGATGATCACTTGACAAATTGAGAATCATTAGACCAATGAGGAATCCAATGCCTTGAGGAATATCGCCTGAGAAGTTGTTGTTTGAGAGATCAAGACACCGAACCAATGCCAATGATCTCACATATTCTAGAAATAGCCCTTTGTTGTTTATTTCCATTTTATCTAGATAAGCCACTGAGCTTGAATTTGAGTATTGAAGGAGGACATCTGCACTTTGTGTTTGATTTGCCATTGCTCTCAAGTTTCTTAAGCTTCTTGGAATAGCTCCAGACAAATTGTTATTTGACAAAATCAAGACTTGAAGATTTTCTAATTTTGTTAACTCTAATGGTATTCCACCTTTAAATTTATTAGATCTCAGCACCAAAATTCGAAGACCAATTAAATTCCCTATCCAATTTGGGATGGTTCCTTGCATGTTATTATATCCCAAATCTAGAATTTCCAATGAAGTACAATTTTTAAGTGGTGATGCAATTGGCCCTTGTAGTTTGTTGCCTCCCAATTTTAATGTTTGAAGACAAACCATGCTCATGATCTCTCCTTCCAAATTATTATTTTCTAGATTTAACACCTTTAGTGTTGATGAGCAATTCCCAAAACTTGTAAAAATATTCCCTGTGAGCTTGTTGTTTGACACATCTAAAACCTCCAAGTGATGTCCTTCACAAATAAAGTGTGGAAAGGGACCACTAATATTATTATTTGCAAGTGACAAATAATTGAGTTGACTCTGGCTATATTTATCAATGTTTATTGAAATGATGCCACCAAATTGATTCATGGACATGTCCATGAATTCCACATCTGCATGAGGTACAAAAACATTCCCTTGTAACTTATTGCTATGCAAGTCAATGATTTGAGCATTAAACTTATTGAACTTGGATGACAAAGGCCTTCCTCCAAATTGATTACATGAGAGATTGAGTGTGTAGAATGGTGTAAAGTCCCACAACCAATCTGAAATATTTCCACTTAGAGAATTGTTGGACAAGTCAAGTATGTCTATGGTGTATTGAGTGGATATGAAAGCAGGGAATTCACCATGCATATTACAAGAACTCAAATACAAAAAGTAAAGCTGAAATTTGGGGATCCAAGAGTCTTCAACTTTTACTCTCAAGAAATTGTCAGAAAGACTTAATTCATAAATCTTTGTGAAATTTTCTAGCTGAGAGAGAAAGAATGTTCAAAGAATTATTTGATAGATCAAGTACAAGCAAAGATGAGAGATTACCAAAAGTAGATGGCAAGCTTCCATTTAATTGATTTGAACCAAGGGAGAGATATGAAAGCTTTGGCAGTCCACCTAAATAGCTCCATGGAATATTGCCTCTTAGTGAGTTTCTGTCAAGACTCAAACTTTCAAGTCGTGAGAGATTTCCAATAAAATTTGGAAGATTGCCTTCAATATTGTTATCAGAAAGATCTAAGGCAATTAACAAGGACATATTTCCAATAGAATTTGGAATCACTCCTTGCACATTTGAACTGCTAATAGAAAGGATGCTAAGCTGGGAAGCGTGTTGCACAATGAAGGAGAGGTCGACTTTGAGATCGGTGTTAGAGGACAAGTCAAGGTTCCTCAGGTGTGGAAGGCTTAAAACAGTAGAAGGGATGGAATGAGCGAGATTGTAGCCTGAAAGTGAAAGGGAAACCAGAGATGTAAGGTTTGAAATCCAGATGGGAAATTGCTGCGGAGTGAAGTAACTGCCAGCAAGGCGGAGATGGGAGAGGGAGGTGAGGTTTACAAGAGGTGAGAGAAGTGTACCTGATAGATCAGACATGTCAAGTGACGTAAGATTGGGGAGGGATGCAACATTCTCTACCACATCACTTGTCAGATTCACATCCAACATTCCAAGGTGCTCCAGCCTTTGCAAATTCCGTATCCATGAGCTCGACTGCCTCATCTTCAGATTAGAATTGTAGGAGATGTCTAGAAATGTCAAGCTAGACACGTTGCCAATCTCACTTGGAATTGGGCCACTAAAATAATTGCCGCTGATGTCCAGAAATTTCAGGCTAGACATGCTGCCAATCTCACTTGGAATTGAGCCAGTAAACCCGCATTCTTGCAAACTCAAATGCATCAATCTGCTGAGGCTGGAAAGCTGTGAAGGAATGGGAAGAGGGTAAAAGTAAATACCACTGAGGTTAAGGTACTCCAAATGCTGCAGTTGGAGTAAAGCAGGGAATATTTGACTGCTTGAATTCCTGATTACCGGCGTGAAATAAAAATACTGCCCGTTAAGATCCACACGAACCACGTGGGCAGTGAGCCTGTGGCAGGTGATTCCCCTCCACGAGCAGCAGTATATTATTGATTGAGCAGCTCTTGTTTGATATTGTTGAGGGCAGTTAATTCGTGCGGGGGGCATTCCCACGAGGAGGAGGCGAGCATGGGCAGCAGCAAAAGGAGAATCCAAAACATTGGTTTGGCCATTTTAAGGGAGAGATCTAGGGATAGTTGCTACACTGCATTGCATGGGAATGAGTGAGAAAAGAGTATTTATAAGAGCTTGTAAGTTGCCTTCATACAATTTACAAAGTCTTGAGCGTGTGGGAGACGTGGAGTTAGAATTTTCAAAGTCTTTAGCGTGTGGAAGACGTGCAGTTATTCATTTCGAAGTCTTGTTCATGCGCACTTACATCAATCAACTGTAGGCGGCTTAATCACGGCTCTACTTACCGACTTTTAGGTAGAGAGTATGACGTAAATATTTTGGGCACGTTTCTTGGGAGAAGGCACACTGATTTATAGGTAAGAGGAGTGCATAAACAAAAACATTATTATTAGGCTACATAATCATTGACTTGTCACTTTCATTTAATTTCAAGTCAAAGTCTTGAGAGTGGGGAAGATGTAGCGAAACTCATCAAATTCAACTTTTCTATTTAAAAAATATAGAGATGATTTTCGAAGTCTATGGAGAGATTTTTCTAAGTCTTTAAAATGTGTGGAAAGTTTAGATAATCATAATTTTATGTCATTTAATTTATAAATATTTTATCTATGAGTTGTATTCCACTTAATTATACTTTACATGAATTTTATTTGGTGTATTTTTAAGGAAATCACATTGATTTTCAAAGGTTCAATAATAAAATAAGAAATGTCTATATGATGTTTTACATTTGTAAAAAAAAAAAATTATGATTTTAGTAATCAATTTTACCTCAATCAATTCAGCTCGTAAATTGTGTTTGGTTTGAACTTTTTCCATTCTCTTGTTTTCATATTTTCATGTTTTCACTTTGATTTTTATATAATTGTAATGGAAAATTTTGCATATTCATGATAGGGTTTACTTAATTTTATGCTTTTAAGGAATGATATAATGTAATTATATATTGAGATAAAAACAATAAGATAGTCTTGAGTGTGAAAAAATGATAATAAATGAGAAAGATTGATAATGATTGATTTAAATTTTTAACTTTTTTTTTTTTGAAAAATCATTTGAATTATCAATTTAAATTGATAACCTTGCTTTGAAAAATATTTTTGATTTATGAATATAGATTTTTAACAATGATTTCTTCAAAAAACTTATTAAATCATTGATTTAGATTTTTAACAATCATTTGAAAAATGTTCTAGGATAGAGTAGAATTTTCAAAACTACATTAATAGTTCTAATCTTTTTAGAAGTAAGACATAAATAATTAAACAAGTGCATGATTATTAATTGAGAATTTTCAAAGTCATATTAATAATTGTGTTGATTAATGGTTACAAATAATATATTTTTAGATTTCTTTTATAAAGTAGAAAATAACAAGACTATATAATTCAAGAAAGTTGTATTTTGAAAAGACATACCATATTCATTATTGAAAGTGTTTAAATTTACTTAAATGGTTAATATATTAAGAATTTATAAAATTTTAAAGGGTTTTATACCAAATTCACAGTGTCTTAATATTATTTCATAATAAGCATACTCTTAATGATACATCAATTGGTGAGTGGAACAAAATATATTGATTTAATCATTTTATAATTGTTTGCATGTATTGTATTATTATTATTATTACTATAAAAAATCCAAGTAAATAATTTATTTTCATTAATTTATTTAAAATTATCACAAATAAAATAGCCTTTCAACTAAAAAATTTTGTTAATTTTTCTTATCTATATATTTAATAGTTTAGATATATATGAAAAATTATATTTATATACTTTTATAATTAACAATGGTGCTCCCACTCTCTAGCATCTCTCTTTCTCTTCTTATGACATCCTATGGAATCCTCAAAGGATACACCTCACTCTCCCTTTCCTATTTGTGATGGGGATGGACATGGTTTGGGGATATTTGTAGAGGTTAGTGATGTTGTGAACGAGATTGGTTTTGGATTTATAATGGATCTCATTTCCTCTACTCGACTATTAGTGCAAAGATTAGTGCTTTAGGTTCTACTATTAACTTTCTTAAAGAATTTTCTTTGAATATCACTATTTTGGTTTCCCTTGGAAAGATGAGTCACATATTTTGGATGTCATATTCCTTTGTTAATGTGGCAACCACATCTAGCAAGAATTCTATGAATTATATTGCAAGAGGATAATCTCCGCCACAAGAAGATCTTGCCTCTACCATGCATTCAAACTTCCCTTTTTGTCTATAAGTACGATGTATTGGATGAAGATATCTAATATGCTAAGAAAGACTTTTTTAAAATTTTAATGGCATTTGGTTTAGCCTTCTTGACCTCCACCTGTCGTGTTTAGAGAAGTAGCAACCCCTTATTGCAAGGAATCTTAAAATTTACCCCATGTAAGGGGGTGTTTATTATGGTTTTTGATACAATTTCTTATAGAAATATGGTGATGGATGGGGGGTTTGGTTATGGGGTCAATATTCCCTTATTGTTGAACCTTGGTTTCACTCTATTTAAAGATGTTGTTGGATTAGATCCAATTACCTAGCTTCACTCTATTTTTGGTGTGTTTCTTACTAACAAGCTATTGGTAACATGGTGTGGTAATTTTTAAAGGTGGATTCAAATACTATGAATTTATCCAGATTAACTTTGCTTAATTTTTAGTTGATATTGATTTTTTGAAGGGCGTCCCAATGGATATTATATTATAGGTAGACAATAATCCTTAGTTCTAGCTCATTGGTTACAAAGTTCTTCCATTCTAGTGTCATCGTTATATTGTCACTAGTCATTTGGCTACAAATTATCATCATTTTTGCCACATGACTACTAGGGAAGCTTACTTATGGTAGGATTCTTTTGGGTATGTGCAGGATCATCATGGAAAAAATAGGCCCTTAAGTGGTGAAAAATTCAGAAACATCAGAGTTAGGAAACTTGACATAAAAATTTGAATAAGTTATCTATATTATTTCAAAAATATGTAAGAATAGAATCTATAGAAAATTGAATGTAGTTTCTAAACTACTAGATTTTTTTTATTTTTTTTAAAACTATTTGGTGAAAATTTGAAATTTCAATGCAGTAGTACTTAAATTTTAGGGAAAAAATAAGAAGTAGGTGTCTATCTGACCACCCTAACCACAATAAAATGATAAATTTTTTATAAGATTTTAGATATAATTAGACGACTCATGTCCGGATGTGATGCATATTTAATTGTAATTTTTTCCAAGTAAATAATTAATTATGAATTTTTTATTAAAAATTTTAAAAAATATAAAAGCTCGTATGTTTGACCACCTTAACTTTGTCTAAACTTCTTGAAATTCCTTTTTTTTAATCCTATAGTATGCAAAGCATAGAATGTGATGCATGTTTTAAATTCAAAAAATGTGATATTTTTTGAAAGCTATAGATGTTTTTTAATCAGCCTATCAATCATGACTTTAGTTGTAATTCAAATAGAAAATGAATAATAATTATTTATTAAATTCAAAATAAAGCATAATTTATATTGGTGGAAAGCTGAGAATCTCCTTTAAAAACCCCTTTTGTTTCATCAGTTTTGGATAAAAGAAAGTTCGTCAACCACATACCCTACACATACCCATCATATCGCCACTTTTTGGCCCATCATGATTTTGTGCATACCCTTTTCAAACCATCATACCATTTTTTGTCTTGACCCTCTTCCTAAGGATGTAGACCCTCTTCTTCCTCCTTATAAGTTAATTGGGCTTGACCCTCTAGTATTGAATATTTCAAATGCTAGATTGTTCCACTCAAACCCTGTTATGCACATCCATACATAATATGCAAGGATTACTTTTGACTTACCACCTTCAATTTCCATTTAAGTGACCATGTAGGATTCCTCCCTCCCTAAATTTTGGAATTCATCCTCTTCTTCTCACATGGTGTTTTTATTAAGAAGTTGGTTCTAGACTCTCCTCTCTTGACCTATTTATCTATGGATGAGTGCAAAAATATTTCTTGAATAATTATACATAAGTAAAGGAAATTCCCTCCAATAATTGTAATGAACTCCCAAAGCTTGCTTAAATACTCTTAGGTAAGGGGGTCAAAGGGAAATATACCTTTGAGTAGGTCTTGTTTGAAGTGGTTGAGGGCAATTAATTTGTGAGGAGGCGATGAGCATGGGCAATAGGAAGATGAGCACCCAAAACATTGATTTTCCCATCTTGAGAGAGGATGTGAATATTAATGGTTACTACATTGCATTGCATGGAAATGGGTGAGAAAAGAGGAGTATTTACTAGCAATCGTATTGTGTTGTGCAATGGGTATGTTGAAGAGGTGTGAAAGGTAAATTAAAGAAATTTTTTTCATATACTTGTTTAATACATGAGATTAGTTGGTAGGCTATTTAAAAAATTGATGTTTGTTCAACAAAGATTTCAATGGAGAAGTGATAGTTTCAAATGAATTATACATTCATTTATAGAGATCCAAAAACTTTGTAATAAGAACAAATAGTTAGAAGTAGAAGATAAACATAAATTAAATAAATAATATAATATAAGAAAGATAATATAGAATATTAATTAATAATTATATTAATTTTATAATTATACGTAATAATTTTTTTTTGAATATATCTAATATAATATTAAATAGTATAATTAATTATTGATTATATGCATAATATATTATTTATTATGTATAGCTAGTAATTTCTAATAGAAAATATAATACATAATAATAAATATAACCATAAGAATATTTAAAAAAATAAATTTAATAATTTATGTTATATAAAATATGATATATAACAATAATATACTTAATAATATAACTTATTTTGTACTATATTAAAAAGTATTTTATACTAATTATACATTTAGATTTAATAATTTATATTCTGTTATATAAATTCTTATGTATATACATATATGAATTTACATTCAATAAAATATAATATATAATAATATAATTCATATTATGTAATTAAGAAAACTAATGAAAAAAACTATGGAGTAATCTACTGTCAAAAGTGAAAAAGGCTCAGTAAAAAATTAAATTAAAAACTACTTCTAAATTAGAGCATATTGCGGGGATAGCGGGTCCATGGATAACTTTAAGTTGCCTTACATACCATTTTCAAAGTCTTGAGCGTGTGGAAGACGTCCAGTTATAATTTTCAAAGTCTGGAAAATTTTGATGTACATCAATTATAGGCTGCTTAATCACTTTCGTCTCTATGTAAATTGTTTCTTCGAGGAAAGCACATTAAAGGTTTATATTCAATGAAGTGGGTAAGATGAACAAATCATTTACTCGTCACTTCAATGACAACAAAAGTCTTGAGAGTGTGGAAACTGTTAAAAACATTATTTTCGGAGTTTTGTTCGTATGCAGAAAATGTGGAAAGACATAATTTTCAAAGTTGTGTGGAAATTTTAGATAATTCATAATTTTTCGGATATGTTATTTACAACTGTCAATCCTTTTTAAACATTTTAAACAACAATTGTAGCGCAGTTAATCACGGTTCTAAGTGAGTTTTCTTTGTTTACATTAGTGAAAAAAATACTGTGATTTTAATAATCAATTCTATCATTTATGTTTGGGGTCAATTTTTACTAGTAATTTAGGTTTGGTTTGAATTTTGTTATTCTCGTCTTCATATTTTCTTCTTTTCACATTAGTTATAATATAATTGTAATGGTGAAATTTATATATCAATTGTAATTTTGGTTTAATTTTATATTTTCTTTAGAATATTGTAATACAATTATATGTTAAGATAAAAATAGCAAATCAGTTTTTAATGTGAAAAGATGTTAATGAAGAAGAGAAAAATTGACAATGATTGATTTAATTTTTAACAACTCTTCTTTCAATTTTTTTGAATGGTTGATTTGGATTTCTAACAACTTTTCTTGATTTTTTTTGAATGATTGATTTAGATTTTTAACTACTCTTCTTTCAATTTTTGTTGAATAATTGATTTAGATTTCTAACAACTCTTGAATGACTGATTTAAATTTTTAACAACCATTCTTTCAAAAATGTTTTGAGAAAACCTAAAATTTTCAAAACTACATGAGTAATTCTAATCTTTTGACAAATCAGAATAAAAAAAATAAAAGAAAAATATTTGATTATTAATTGAAAATTTTATAATTTAAAACCATATAATTCACAAGTGACATAATCCTTTATATACAAGACTTATAGCAATCTTTTGGTTTAGATTTGTAACATTTTTTCTTTCAATTTATAATAGTTTCTTATATTTGAGAGAAGATTAATCATTTTTAATAATTTTTTAATGTTTTTAATATTTTTATAATTTTTTATATTTTAAGAAAGATTATTTTTTATAATAGTTTTCTATGTTTTAAGGAATTTTATTTTTCAATAATTTTTTTATGTTCTAATGAACAATAATATTTTTTAATAGTTCTTTGTACTTTATAAAAGGTTAATCTTTCTTAACAATCCCTATATTTTAGGGAAAACTAATCTTCCTTAATATTTCTCAATATTTTAGGGAAGACTAATCTTTAGGAATAACTTATATTTAGGAAACACTAATATTTCTTAAAAATTTCTAAGTTTGAGGGATGACTAATATTTTTTTAACAATTTCTTATGTTTTAGGAAGATTAATCTTTCTTAACAATTCCCTATATTTTAGGAAGAGTTAATATTTCATAAAAAATTCTTACGTTTTAGGAAAATTAAATGTTCTTAAAAATTCTCAATATTTTAAATATAACTAATGTTTTTAATAATTTTCTATGTTTTAGGGAAAACTAAATTTTTTAATGATTTCCTATGGTTAAGGAAATACTAATCTTTAAGATTTAATGAATACATACGAGTCTCTTTAATTCAAAAAGAAACATTTCTATTAATTTAATAGTCTTTAAAAAATATAATTATAGTTTATAAGTTTTATATTTAAAAAAGTCATCATATTTGTTTTTGAAAGAGGAAAAAACAGGTTTTATAGGGACCCAAAACTATAAAGTTTACATACAAAAGATTAGATTGTTAAAGACACCATTAACAGAAAGGATGTAAAGAAAAAAACAAAATGACAAAGCCACAACCACCAAAAAAGCCAGCAAGGGCCACAAAAAAGACCCAAAAAGACCAAACAAAATGCCAACAACAACAACTAAACTTGGGACTTTAGTGTTTCCGTAGTCTCAGCTTCCAAGTCATTCATTTCCTGAACCTCTCTCTTTAAGATCTGGACCATTTGGGTAGTAGGAGGCACTTTCCTCTTAAGGTTGGCATGGGTCCTTTTCGAAATACCTTGGTCCTTGTTCTTGCTTTTATCCTTGTCCTCTTCGAGATCAACAACCAGTGAGCCCTGTTACGACTTCTCCAACTTTTCAGACATTGCATTGATGATAATGACATTGTGCCTAGCCCTTTTATGGTTTTGTTCCACAACAATTTTCATGTTATTTTTTCTTTTAACAATCTCAACTTCTAGAGTCTTATACTTGTCCTCAATGTCATCTTCTATTGTTCCAGTTTTGTTCTTTTTCCGTTTTCCTTTTTCATTGTTGAGAGCGAACAACTTCAATTCTAGTTCCTCCAACTTGCTATTAAGAACCCTATTTCTGATTAAGATCATTAATTTCTTGATAGACCCATTTCAAAACCCTGAAAATGTCACCAACACCATTTCTGGCATAGGTAAGAATATCTTCAAACTGAACCCAGTCTAAAATGAGGTTAACATCATCTGGATTGGGGGAGCTAGGAAATATGGTACCATCAACTCTGAAAGAGGCAGGAGGGGTAGACACAGAGTTTCTGATAGCTTTAGGGTTCTCAAGTTTGTCCTCCAGAGAGTCCACAGAGTAGGAAACCAACTTATTGGCAGGGGAGCCCTTGAGAGTGGGATTCTTTAAGGGAACCCGACAGTTAGGGTAGATCTCATGGTTAGCTTTAGTAAGCTGGGGTTTACTAAGCTAGGTTTTCTTACAAGACAACACAGGGGTCGGGTGGGCTTCAACAATTCTCTCCTGGTTAGGTTGATTCTCTGAACCACCACTATCCATTTCATAGTCCTCACACATTGTGGAGGCAACTGGTTTGGATAAAGCCGATAGGATTTGATAGTGTTCATTTATTAACCTAATAAGACCAGGATGAAGAATAGGGTATCTCTTGGGATTTTTCTTGTGGTCCTCAAGGCTATTACTCAACGAATAAAATAGATAATGAGGCAGAGAAATTAGTACCTTATGGCGGGTGATCCCACAATAGTGGTTTACACTTTTTGGCCTAACTGGACACTGATATTTTTTTTTTAACACAATCTCCACATTCGGGCACCTATAGCGATTAAACCGTAAAGAATTTGAAGATGATGCAAACTAGAGTCTTGTCATATTTTGTCTGTAGATTCTAAAAATATTTTTTTCAATTTTTTTGGAATTAGATTGCACTTCTTTTTCCATCTCCCACGAAAATTGGTTTTTTCAAAAATAGCATTTTTAAAAAGTGACGCACACCGTATAACGCATAACTTTTTCCTTGAAAGATAAAATTCCAATTCTTTCAAATTTAGATTTGTAGCTCCGATATCTAGTGCTTCCACTTAGTTAGATAGTTTTTTATTGAATATTTTTTCTTTAATCAAGTTTTAAAGTCAAATCAATTACAATTCAGACATAACACGACCGTATAACGCATAACTTTCACTGTATGTATCAAATTCTTTTTGTTGGATCAAGGACTCCAATATCTGGTGCACTCATATTTTCAAATTTTTTTGATAATCTTCTATTTTTCCACTTGTGCAGAACAGAGAGTTTTGTTTTCGTGAAAAACCTATATTTAATAAAACTTAAAAAAGATAGATAATATAATCAAAACATACTAAAATTATATTCGTTGGATAGCTCGTTTTGAGGGGAACCCGATACTAGTTGGGTTTTTGAGATCTTCTCCATTTTCATTCTGAAATTGAGCTTCGAAACGCAAAATTTTCAACAATTCTGGTGCCTTAGGAACCAAGGATGAAAAAAGAGGGGTTCGGCCGAACAAGTGTTCGGTCGAACATCTTGGAAGGGTTCGGCCGAACTTGGGTTCGACCGAACCCATGTTCGGCCGAACCACCAACACATACAATTAAAAAAAGCAATTAAATGAATGTGTTTTTTGTTTTAGCCATACTAAATGGGTTCAGCCGAACCTAGGTTCGGCCGAACCCACTCTAGTATGATTTTTTAATAGGGGATTTAGTTGGTTCGGCCGAACCATGGGTTCGGCCGAACCCTAAGGTTCAACCGAACCAACCAAATGGTTCGGTCGAACCTTAGGGTTCGGCCGAACCCATTTGATATGAGGAATGGGAAAATTTTGAAATTTCCTTCCTCTTCAAAAGTGTAAACCACTTATGTGGCTTCACCCTAGCGGAAGTGGTCAAGGATAGGAAAATGATGACCATAAACTCTAGTGAATCTCCTGTCTAGGGTAATATACTCCATTATGATATGAAGCACCTTTCTCCACAGTGCCTTTATGGTGTCAATTTCAAATTAGTTGTTGGAAATTTTGACTAGTTTCAATTTCTTTTTTTCCTTCTTAGGGAATTTAATTACCGCCTCATCAGAAAACCTTCTGTAGCGATAAAAATTCACACCCTCGGTGGACATTCCAATCACCTCTCCTATAATTTTCTCATCCAACTTCACCTTTCTCCCAAAGAGGATTATTTATCCATTGTTCTAGTTCTTCTCAAAATAGTCCGTAACCATAGTATTAGGCCCATAAAGTTTTTCTAGAAATGGAACCAAACCACCTCTCACAACCTATTTCCAAACCTTATCATTCCTCGTGTGCACCTCGTAGCTATTCATCTTGACTCTTTTCCTATCCCCCCCATTTTCATTTGAACCTCATTGCAGACTCTACCAATGTCGAAAACTTGTTG
The DNA here is from genome assembly GCA_007258455.2 of Sequoia sempervirens. Classification (NCBI taxonomy): domain Eukaryota; kingdom Viridiplantae; phylum Streptophyta; class Pinopsida; order Cupressales; family Cupressaceae; genus Sequoia; species Sequoia sempervirens. The sequence continues at coordinate 628,832,953 of VDFB02270651.1, forward strand.
CAATTTTATGCAGCCATTCGAATGAACCCACAAAGCGTGCCTCTTTTTCTTCCCAGCTAAGTAATATGACATGGCTCCATCAAATCTCTTGATTTCGATGTACTTATCCCTTTTCCATTTAATCATTAAATATATTTGCCTCTTTCCCATGCGTAACATCATAATCTAATAAGGCCCTAACTTCAACTCCCAAATCCCTAAAATTTTGCCACATGTTCAATCCTTGCCTCTTAACCCCATCATTTCCAAAGTAATCCTTGCCTCTTAAATTCATCATATTTGTTATTGATAGTGTAGAAATTTATTTAAACAATCAATATATTAAAAATTTCAATGCATGATTTTATGTCAACTTTAAATCACTTTATATAATATGTCATATTTAATGACATGACCCCTTAAATTTGAGTCATTTACATGTAAATTTATTCATATTTCATGATAAAATTAATTTTAATCAAATTATTTAATTATAAATAGAATATTATTGATACCTTCTTAAGTAACAAAAATAAAAAATCATGCAGATCACAAGATTGCACCCTAAGCTTATGCCCCAATATTGTAAAAGATTTTTTCTAACTATAATCCATCATAGGCTATATGTATATAATGGGTATGATCAATAGGTGTAATATGAATGTAAGGGAAAAAATATAATAGAAATATATGAAATACAAGATTTAAACGAATGTATGAGGATTTTTATACATAATCTAAAGGATAAGTTAATGCATAGTCTTAGATTTCAAATATTAATGAAATAAATTGATTAGGAAATATCGAGATGAGGGGATGGAGGGATATTGATAAATAGGAAAAAAAATTCTAAGTGGACATGCTAGATATAAGAAAAGGGAAGAGAGGCATCCTCAACTCACAAGTTAAACCTAAAGAGCTAATATAAGAAATCACAAGGAAGGGGAAGAATCATCAAGAGAAATGATCTCATGTAAAGTAATTGTATGAGATATAAAGAGAATATAATGTGCTAAAATCAAGACAAATACATTGATTTTACTTTCTTTGCTTTTGATTTTTCTTTTATGTCTTCGTGCACATGATTTTTATTTATTTTGAGTTGACTTTTATTTGATTTGATCTATTGGAAATAAATTTTTCTTATCCTTTTAGATGACATTATAACCTAATTATAACCTCATGTATAACAATTAAGATGCAAGGGATCCTCATAAAATACTAGACTAGGCAAGTAACAACATCATAAAAATATATGTACACATGGATGAGTGAGTATCTTTTGAATAATTTCTCCCTTTTCATTGTCATTCATAGTAGGCTAACTCTTTGTAAGAGTTGGTATATAATGCTCTAAGGTGAAGCCACAATAGTGGTTTACAATTCAAGTGAGGAAGAAAAACTTACAAAAAATGACCCCAAGTCAAAAAATGTGATTTTGGGGATTCGTAAGAACCTATTGGTTCAAGCGAACCCCTTTAAATTTGGCCGCCAAAAAAAAACAAAAAAAATGTATTGGAAAGGGGTTTGAGCGAACCCCTTTGAATGGGTTCACTCGAACTAGGGTTCGACCGAACCTTGGTTTGAGTGAACCCATAGAAGTTCACTCAAACCCCTAGGGGTTCATATGAACCCCCCTTATCCCTCATCCCCCCTGAGACACAAAAAAAAAACTTAAATTTTGGCACTTCGGAGCTTAGATTGAGGATGAAAATGGAGGGATCTTCACAAACCCAACTGGAATAAGGTAGTCCTCATAACAAGTTATCTAATGAATATAATTTTAATATTTTTTTTTATTATGTATTTGTTTTTTTAATTTTATTAAACATAGGTTTTCATCAAAAATTAAGGTCTTTGTTCTGCACATGTGGAAAAATAGAAGATTATATAAAAAAAAAATGAGTTCACTAGATATTGAAGTCCTTGATCTAAAAAAAAATTGAATTTCAATATATACAAAAAAAGTTATGTGTTATATGGTCGCGCTATGTCTGAATTGTAATTGGTTTGACTTCGAAACTCGATTAAAGAAAAAATATTCAATAAAAAACTATCTAACCAAGTGGAAGCACTAGATATTGGAGTTGCAAATCTAAATTCAAAATAATTAGAATTTTATCCTTCATGGAAAAAAGGTTATGCGTTATACAGTGTGCGTTACTTTTTAAAAATGTTATTTTCTGGAAAAAACTAGTTTTCGTGGGAGATGGAAAAAGACGTGCAATCTGATTCCAAAAATTTTGAATTTCTTTTTTTAGAATCTACAAACAAAATGTGATGAGACTCTAGTTTGCATCATCTTCAAATTCCTCACAGTTTAGTCGCTATAGGTGTTTGAATGTGAAGATTTAGTTAAAAATAATAATTTCAATGTCTAGTTTGGCCAAAAATTGTAAACCACTATTGTGGGATCACCCTCTACTTCATGTAATATTTGGCTAAATATTATAGCCACACAAGATATAAGAACTTCATGAATGAACAAGAGAGATCATCTATGAGAAAATAATGCTATTGTATCAAAGGATGCAAATGATAGATTCTGATGATATGATTGTTGATTTACACATGAAACCACTTGGTTATATAGCCAAGATGAGACATAGGCTTAGACAAGATCATGACAAGTACATCTTAATCCTATGTCACAAGACAACTAATATTAACTTAGGACACAATCATTAAATGTTAAAAAATAAGATAAGATCTAATAACAACTAACAACCTTCTATAAATATTTCCTAGGACCTAAGTGTACTTAACATGTAAATAGGACCCACTAGTGAACTAGTTAGGGGTTAGTGTAGGATCATGGGGGTCCAAACTAGGCCCTTAAGTGGCAATGAAAATTCACAAAAATAGAGTTAGGAAACTTAACATAAAAATTTGAATAAGTTATTAACATAAATTGAAAAAATGTAAGAAAAAAATTTGCATTAAATTGAATGTAGTTTCTAAGATACTATTCCTTTTTTAGAAAAAAATAAATTTATTTCATCAAAATTTGACATTTCAATGTAGTGTACTAAATTTTCAGGAAAAATTAAAAAGGTGTATGTCTGACCAACCTAAGTACAAGAAAAAAAAAAATTATTTGAAACTTTTAATATAAGTAAAGGACACATGCCTAGATGTGCCACATTTTTTTGTAATTTTTTTGCATGTAAATAATTAGTTATGATTTTTTTACTAATTTTTTTTAAAAATATTAAAATATGTTTGTTTGACCACCAAAACCTGGTCAAAAATTTATGAAATTCAAATTTTTATTTTTTAATCCAATAGTATGGGAAGCATAGAATGTGTTGAATCTTTTGAAATAAAAAAAAGTGAAATTTCCAATTAGCCTATCAATCAAGACTTTAGTCCTGGAATGTATGTATAAAATCAATAGTAATTATCTATTTAATTCAAAATAAGGCATATATTATCGTTACCAATTTTTTGCTACAACTCAATTGGTGGAGCTAGATTCAATATTGTTATATCTTAAGGTGAAAAATATAGTTATTTCTGCATGTGCTTAAGTGTTGTTTTTTACTATATTCATCATTCATCAAGTGACAGTTATGAAAGTGTTTTGAAGAAACTGAATTTCAAAAGTATTGCTCAAATTATTTACAAATCAAATGAAGTAGAGAACTGAGTATACAAATGATAAAGCAAATTTCTTTCGTTTATTTCATGAAGTGATTCAGATTACATGTGTTCATTTGATTGCAAGAATACAAATGACAGTACAATATTGCATTTTAATGCTTTTCTTTCAGAATGGAAATGAAATAATGAAATTAAATATCCACACAAGCCGTGGTTTTAGCCATTTCCAGTCATGACAAGAAAGGAAATATATAATTGAAAGTGAAAAGCAGATAACATGGGACATATCCGTCATTGTCTGAGTTGGTTTTTGATTGTTGCATCATAGCTTGCTCCATCATGCTTCTGCTCCTGAGTGTACCTGTAAAAGATTAAGAAGGGCGTCAGTTAAGAGCTCGGGATATGAACTATACTACATGCCATACTAATAAAGATATATTCCGCTCCTAAGTGTACCAACAAAAGGAAGGAACAAAAGCATGAATTGAAAAGGGAAACATCATCATCACATAGTGTTTTTATGCTAACATCATTTGTTTCTTTGTGCAGGTATAGGAAAAGTCATGTAGCTGATTATCTTTTGAAGACCAAGCATGTGGGAAAAAATGGGCTCTCACAAGGGTAGAGCTTGGTAGGATGCCCTTTTACATTACAAGTGGGCTGAGAAAGAGAATGCAATTATCATGCTCATCTGAACTATTCAACTGAAAGAGTAAAGCATAGTTCATTTATTAAAGCCATCAAGCTGACTGTTCACTCATAACAATCAAGTAATATGATTTCTGAAAGCTACAAGTGGACAGTAAACTTAAATGAGCTCAATCAATTCAACTGAAATATATCATTTTCATGATTGCAAAAATCTCAAATATTGTTGTATAGTTTGTATTTTTCTGCAATGAGTGTTGTTTTTTGCATCTTGTTTCGTGATATTACAGTAGTGTTCTATCTTTAAACAATGATAGTGAACAGGAATACATAATGCCTCAACAAGGAGCACTATTTCAGATTTTCATTTTAGAGAAGAGCAAACTTGTGCATAAAACAGTTTTAAAATAATGGAGCATAAAAATGCATGAAGAGTGCTAGGTTGAAGAGCATGAACATGTAAGAATAGTCAAGCATGAGGAGAGCTCCATATTTTTTAAGCATTAGGGTTTGTGCCTCATTGTGTCTGAAATGAAAGCAATTCAAGTGCACTGTTTAGAAGGTTGTTTTCATCATCCAAGGTATGTCTTCAAAGTATCTTTGTGTGAGGCCAATCAAATGGACATGAACATGTTTGATGAGAATTTGAGTATGTAAGGAATTTACAGATTATACAAATCTTTTAAGAAGATTTAAGTGAAAAGCATAATGGACTGAGCAAGTAAACGTTTAAGGCTGCCAGTCAATGGAAGTTTTGGGTGAAGTATAAGCAAGATAAAAGAAGTAAGCTGGAAATAAAGTGAAGCAGAGATCATATATATTCATTTGCAGAAATGAAGGGTAAATAGTTGGAGTACATAGAAATGTAGTATTCTTCAAGGTAACCTTGACCTATATAAGGGATTTTACAGAATCCAAAATGTGAACAAAAGTCGTGGTGGGTCAAGCCCAAATTTTGAATACATGACAAAACATACAGATTTATCATGATTTCTAGGATACCCATTTTGGGTTTTGAGCTAAATACAGTCATACTTGAAATTATGAATACCCACATGAGGGTTTTTTTTATCAAAATGCAGATTTACCACCACTTCCAGTTTAACCACATGGGGCTTTCGGCAGGAAAGAAAGATAAGTATTTTATTTCAGAATCACAGATACCCACATGGGGGTTTACAGAAAAATGTATGTAATGCATAATGGGTTGAGCCTATTTATGGAGGTTCAAGCTCTATTTCCCAGAAATACAAAATATACGCAATATGCTTTCTTGGGTCGAGCCCAAAAAATAGCAAGCAACCATTTTTGTGCATGAGTGGCCACGACCAAAGGGAGAGATTTATAGCTCCAAATTTTCATTTTGAAACAAAAAAACTCTTAGATGTGCATGCTAGGCACCAGTTTCTGAAATAAACAGTGGATATCATGCAAAAAATCAAATTAAATGCATTAGAGAGCTCTTATAATGGCGCGGCCTATGTAATGGCTAGAGATTCATTCATAAAAAAATTAACCTTCTTGTAGAGTATAAAGCTTTTATAAGCTTTCTGTTTTGAAGAAATAATGCCAAGAGAAAGCAATGAAATAATGAATCTTACCATTCGTGCTGAAGAAGACCAAGCAAGATAGCGACCAAGCTCTCACAAAGCTTCCCAAATGTGAGGGCTGAACTCTCAAATATGGTGGCCATTGAAAGCATCAACAAAAGTAAACACAAAGCCATGAAATGTGTTAGGAAAATATGCTCATGCCATGGCCTCAAGGCTAGAAAGCGACTTAGAAATAAAGCAAGGAGTCCGAGAAAACCTATAGGAAGCTCACAAACGAGCTTACCTTTAAAACCATGGAGGAATCAATAGAGAACAACAAGCAGAGGAGCTCGAATCCTGATCAAAGCATTGAAACCCTAAGCTCTCATGGTGGCAGTGCTATTCATAGCAGAAATAAATCTTTTCAAGTCCAAATGATGCGAAAATATGGGAGGAATTTGGTAGTTTTGTCTTAGGGTTTCTCAAAGACCTAGGTCGGCCAAGTGATTTTTTCCCTAAGTTTTAAGAATTTCAAAGCCAAGTTAATACCATAGAGGTTGATCACTTTATGCCATGACTTAGTTATTTTTCCTAAAAACATTTGTCTCTAAATCTCAATCCATAGTGAAGGTCAATTCCCATGCCTTAGGCATTTTAAAATATTTTATTCAAAACCCAATAAAAAATACCCATGGTGGCCGATAAAAGCTTTGGTTTTATTTTTCCTATGCTTTAAATAATATTTTTATTGATTTTGAAGAGATCAATTTAAATATTCATTCCTTTATTATTTGTTTTGATTGATTTTTTAGAAATCAATTATGGATTGGGAAATTGTTTTCAAAAGGAGATATTGATAAGAGATATTCTTATATTTTATTATTTTTTAAGAAAATTAGTTATTGTAATGGGAGAGAGAAGTTTGTATTATTTTTGCAAAAAATTTCAAAAAATCTTTAATTGCAAAAATAAATCTAATTGTGAAAATATAAAATCTACAAACCATGTAAAGTAGGATTAAAGCGATATCTTATAAATTGCTTTAATCTTTGCTATTTTTAGTAGATTTTTTGAGAGATATTTCCTTGGTCGGATTTGAGATTCCTGCTGAAGAGATAAGATGTATTTTTTTCTTTAAAAAAGTAGATTTGGCATGTTTTTAGAGGTTTGACAGTATGTGCATGCAAAAAGTGTGTTTTTTTCGCTTTTGTGCAAGCTTATTGGGTAGTTTTGATACCTTTTCTTGAGATTTTCTTTGGAGCTTGGATTAGGGTTTTGGAGTTTTATCTTGAGGAAAACTTAGTTTTTTCTCCCTCTCTCAGTTCAGAGGATAGTTTCTTGATCTTAACATTTTGGAGCTTGTAAACTTATTGGTACTCAGTTTAGATAGATACACTCTTTCAGTTTTTCAATAAAACAACAGAGTTCTCCTCATTTCTTGTCTCAACCTTGTAATAGCAATTTGATGTCTCTGTGTTTTCAAGCTTGAAGCCTTATATGTCTTGCTTTTATGAGCCTTTGCATAGAATTTCATGTTTTTAGGTTGCATGTTGTGTTTAGTACTTTTAAATCTTCATGTAAATTACTGATGAAATCATGTACCAATGAGATTGTGAGAGCTATTGTAATAGAGGAATTGTTGTGAGTGATAGAATCTAGATTTTCAAAAATTGCAGTGAAATGTTAGTTAGTTTTAAATTTCATTTTTTTTGGTCCTTCTATCCTTTTTCTTGAAGATCACTTAGATTAGGATTATCATTCGGAGAACAAACTCACTCTGGAGATTCCTTCTTCGTTTAGATCACCCACATCTAAAGAAGGTTTCCATGTGTCATTAGATTGTTGAATTTCATATTCAGCAAGGTGCAAATCTAATTGATAACAATTATATTTTTGCAAAGCTCACAATTTTCTCAATAAACCCTTTTCGTTTCATCAAATTTGGATAAAAAAAAGTCGTTAGCCACTTTCTGTCATATCGCCACTTTTTGGACCTCCATGATCTGACACTCACCCTTGTTTAACACTTATTTACACCAAAACCCCCTTTAAGTGCAACTTAGGTAGAATTTGATTATTATGGAAATGATACAAAGATGGGTCTTGACTATGAGGTCATGTTAGGCACCTATATACAAATGAAATCTATCACAACCAAAGAAAAGGAGAAAACCTAGTGGGAGAAAACTCCTCCCCATAAGAGAGATGAAAAAAATTCTCACTAAAAAATGAGAAGGACAAAAGCCAATGTGAGGAAAAAGACCCCTTGATAAGAGAGAAGAAGAGAGGCCATACAACCTCCTCTCCATAAATTTTGAGTTTCCTACAATGATGGTCAATGCTCGATATTGAATGTTGAAGATGATCCAAAATTACTAAACAACATTTCTCCCCTTACTTGAAGAAACAAAAATAAGATGGTATACATGATGTCTTCCCATTCTTAAAAGGAAGAAGAGGGAAGATGAATTATATGTGATGTCTCTGAAGAATTTCCAAGTGTCTCCATGTTGATCCCAAAAGTTGTAAGACTTCAGACATGCGTTCTAGGACATTCTATACAAGATGACAATCTAGAGTCCCCTAGAAATGATTATAGAACACAATCCAAAGATAAAGATATCTTCTCTGAAGAAAAGGAAGCCTCCTCCAAATGTTGTCCAAAATAATCCACACTCATGTCAAACTGGGAGGAATGATCATGTAGAGAATGAATAAGAGGGTCAAAGTATTCCCTCATGAAAATGAAAAAAGATCATCTCCATAAAATAGAAGATGAATTCAATCAATGATGTCAAGCCCAAATCTGAAATTAAGGACTCATAAAACAAACCAACAATGTCTGGAAAGTACTCATCCCAAGTAGATGTAGTTGAAAGATTATGTATGTATTACTACATTGAATCATAAGGAGCCAAAACTATGGCAATACAAGAATCATCAAAAGAAATATTAGATGAAGGAGATGAAATATTAACACATGTCACAAGATCCTCAGTGGATGAAAGAATACCAAGATATAAATGACCATATTGAATCTCATCAAAAGTGTCCACACTAGATGCCTGAATGTGAATACCCACCAAAGTAACAATTGGAAAAAATGTGAGAAGGTGTAGACCCAAGATTGGTGATCAACCTCCTCAACAACAACTATATCTCTATTATGAAAATTTTAGATTATGGAAAAATATGGTGTGAATTCAACACTCTTTCCTACTCCACCATGTGTGATTTGATAGATAGGAAGGATATTGTTGACAATAAAGACACACAAAGAATGCCATTAAATTCTCTATCATCCATGTCAATGGATCCCTTCACATGAGCACACACACACACACATATATTTTGTTTTCCATCAAGATGTTGGGTGATGAACAAGACTCAAATGAAGAGAAATACTCTTAGATGAAGCCATGTGATGTGAGGCTCCTGAATCAAGTATCAACCTCTCTAACTCAAAATCTGCAACTGCAACAAGTGCTTTCCTCTTATGTCTATTAGAATTTGAAGAAGAATAATAATTTATGAACCCTTTGATGTTGAAGGAACATTGATTTGATTCTTCTTCTTAAGAAGATGCTTCAACTCATCAATCTATTTTAAATAAAATTGATGTTCACCATGCCATATTTTCTTGCAATATGAACATTAAGGCTTCTCCTTCTTAGATGATTCCCTTTGAGAGGGAGAGGATTTAGATTCCTTATGTGGTTTATTCTTTTTATTATTTTACTTCTTACTAGGATTCCCTAATTCTTTCTATAGCTTAGGCTCACTAGCCAACAATACTTGTGACTTAGAAGACTTGATTAGACCTATATCAATTAACTTCGATCCCTCTTGGATTAGGAGATTTGAAAATTCATCAAACTTAGGATCAACATATATGATGCTCCCATAAAAATATGATGCGTATGGAATCCAAAAACAAATATTGAATACTGAGAACCAAGCTTAGATAACATATTCATAATCAATTGTAAATCCTCCTTATCAATGTTGCAATCTTCTAGTTGTGTTCTTAGTTGCTTAATATTAGAGATGTGGTATTCGATATGGTTAAAACATTTAAGATCCAAATTCATCAAATAATTAGAAATCTTATATTTCTTAATCTTATCATTTTTATCATACAATTTCTCAAAAGTCTCCCAAGCCTCTTTAGGTGTTTTACATGATTCAATATGAAATTGTAAGTCAAAAGAGACTAATGAACATATGCATCCAAGTGTATTCTCATGATCAATCTCTTGTTTTGCTAATTATTGAGCAATAGTAGGTTGAGAAAAAAATTCTTTTAGATGACCTATAAAACCCTTTCCCAAGAGATAATTCCATAATGATTTTCTCCATGAATCATAATTATATGGAGTTAGGAGTTCAATTTGAGATTTCCCCATTGCAAGAACACTTAAGAAGAAAAATAAAGAAATAAACTACCACAAGATTACACCCCCAAGTTACACAATCGAGGAATTCCCTTAAAAATATATGTTTTGTCACTTTATTCTTATTGTGATTACAGGTACCACTTGCCAGAAACAATAAAGTTGACTTGATTTTAGTGCTTTCATATGCCAAATTTGGCCAAAAACTCAAAGTAAAATTTTGATATAGAATGGGATTAATATTATCACACCAAGTTAAAAATTACACAAAAATATATAGTTAAATAAAAAAATGTACCCAAAAATGTTACTTTAGGAGCAAGAACGAAGCCTTGGTAGTTCCCAAAACAAGACTGGCTCAACAATACCTATGAGAATCTATAAGTTTTAGAAAACCAAGCACCAAAAGAAAAAAAAAATGCACCACTATGAAGAGCATGAAATTCTACCCTAGATTTCTAAAAAATGATTGAAAAAAGGATGCTAGGTGACTGAGTTACAATCTCATAAATGTGGATTGAAAAATCAAAACTATCAATGGTGAGAAGGGAAACTTGTAAGAGATATTTATGTAGAACTAAGACTAATAGTTCATGCGTGATTAAATTTGATGGATAAATGGCTATCACAGCGAGAATATTCCCCCCTACATGAAATATTCACCATCTGACCAAAAATTTAAAGAAATATGTTGTGTTGGCATTGATACCTCTAGATGGAATATGCTATTTAAACTCAAAATATTCTCTCGTGCTTCAACGAGTGGGCACTGGTGGATGGCTAATTTGTGGCCATGTGGGCATGCATAGAGCCACCACATGTTAGCCTTTGGTAGGCCCAAAGGTACTATCAGTTGTAGTACATTGTAGTCTACAACATCTGCAACTATGTAGACTACCTACGATTGTGCATACTGCCTACAACCACATAGTTGAATTGTGTGACCATGCGACCATATGGTCATATGGGAAGCCATAAAAATGGACAGAGGGTGATTGTTTTGAGATCTTGAGGTTTTTGGGACTCTTACATGAAATTTCAAGGTCTTTTTTTACTTGAAATGCTCCAAAATTGTAGCTACCTCCCAAATATAGCAACCATTTTTAGCTTCAAACCCTCCTAGATTTGGCCTAATATGTCTAATTTGGATGAAACAAAAGGAAAATTTAACTTTCTCAAACCCTTTAAACTCAATGGTGAGCTTAAATTTACAAGCTCCAACTTGAACCTACAATATAAGAGAGAGGTTGGAGGGAGGGAGGGAAATGTAGAGAGGGAAGTAGAGAGAGGGAGAGAGAGGAGGGATAAAGAGGTAGAGAGGGATATGTGAGATAGAAACTAGTAGAGAGGGAATATGGGAGGGAGGAAGAGAGAGAGAGGTAGTTGTTGAGCACAAGGGAGAGAGAGTAAAATAGAAAGATAGAGAAAGATGATAGAGCTTGCTAGTTATTGAAATTTAACCTCCTTATTACTAAAATTTAACCTACTCATTATTGAAATTTGACTATCTAATGAATTATAAGATCTTCCAAAACCTAGAATCTACATTATAACTCCTAGAGATTTGAAACCATTCTCTAACATCTTGAAACCATATACATAAAATATAACTTGAGGTATAAGAAAGTAAATGTCCATATATAAATTCCACTTATACTTAAATGTTTATTTCATATATGTAGTTTTACCAAAAGAGAAAGAGAAATAGATTTTTCTTCACAAAAACACAAGCGTGTTATAACGTGCTAGCATTTTGTGAATTCACATAACATGAGTGTGTTATAACGCACTTAGGTTATTTTTTTCTTTGGAAATTTATAAGCCTTTGGCTTCCAACCCAAAGGGCTAGAGTGATGTTTCAATGTTCAAAGACATGCTTTTTAAAATTGTAAAAAAATGGCATAATCTCGAGTGTGCTCCCCATTAGGTTGCACATGTTTCAATGTCAAGTCAAAAGAATAATGCGATAATGTTAAGTTCTCCCTTAGCTTTCTAACCATGTAATTTTTTTCACATTTTGAGTATGTTAAGGTTTTCATCTCTAATTTCTTTTGTTAGTGTATCCATTTTTTGTCAAAAACCAATGTGTGGTATTTTTGACTTTATTTTTTAATCATGCATAAAAAAATTTAAAAAAATTAATTTTTAGAAATTAGACTTTATTTTGCATTATTAAAATTGAATTTTGATTAGTTTTCAAAAAAAATAGGGGGAGCATGCTCATTTTTTTTTTGGATGTGTCCACTTTAAAAATTAGTAAAAAATCATATGTTAATTAAAAATTAGCAAAAAAATCAAGTATAAACAACATGATGTTATCTAATTTCTCATCCAAGAAATTTTTGGAATAAAAAAAATAGGGGGGGCACACTACATGTTATGTTATGTTTTTTTTTAAATAAATAGGACCACTTTGTGTGGTCCCACTTTTTGAACCACTTAATCTCTATAATTTGGAAAAAATAGTAGTTTGGAAAAAAAAATTGGAGCAAGTTATTACTCTTATTTTCATTGCATCTTCAAATTTTGAGTGTAACTACAATTTCTCATCTAAGATCAATCCTTCCTAATTTCAAAACAAAAGTGAGCACTTATTTTTGGTCCCTTGTCTTTATGCACTTACCCTAGGAAAGAAGAAGTTTTAATTTAAATTTATCTTTTTCCAAAAATGGTATTATTTTTGTAAACATACTTTATTTTCATTTTGTTACGATGTAAAGTGATTTTGTACCTTACTCAAGAAATTTTTGTAAAGGTTAGTTTCATTTTATATTCTATATATAGGCCACTGGGTGAAAAAGAAAAGGTCTTTTGCTAAATTATTTTGACGATTGTTCTTTGATTGGGAAAATTTTGCAAAATTTTGGGGGATTTTATCATATTCTCATATATATATGTACTTTTGATTTTCAAGAGAATTTGAGCTTTGCCATTTGAAATTGAATTCAAAATTTTGATGTAATCTGGGTCATCTTTTTTGAAATTGTGCATTTTTCTTATGTTGTTCAAATGTGTAGTGGTCTTGTTTCTAATAAACATGATTATTATTTTTGTATGAGATATTGGTAACTTCCATTTGTACATTGGATAATTATTTGAATACCCTTTTTCTTAAGTTAGAGGTATTTGGTTATGATTTGAGATTTTGGGTTAAATTTTTGTTTAGGAGACTTTGTGTTGGCTTTAATTAGATATATTTCCAAAAAATCACCTTTCCTTCTTTCAAGTTAAAATCATAGGTCTTGTGTTTATTCCAAGTTAAATTTTAAAAGGGAGCTACCCTTTTCAAATGCAAAGGAATATTGATTATAGCCTATCGAATTGTCAGTAAAAATATCATTGAGTGATTCATATTTATCCATTAGTGAAAAAATCTATTCACTAAAAAAACTTAATTAATTGTGAAATCTTATATTTCACTTGGAGACTTACTCTATTTTTGTAGTTGATTTTAGAGTTATTTTCTATTTATAATTTAATTAATTCTATTTATTACACTATATTCTAGGTTAGAAAATTGTTTACATATTCTAATAAACACAATATAATGACTTATAATGTTTAAAGCTAATATTTCCCTCTAATACACATACACATGTTATAGACCATAAGATCATGCATCACTTTATAATTCAATGACTAAGATCCACACAAACATAACTTTGAATGATCTAGCTAAGTTGATGATGCACAACATTATGGTCTTGCATCTTGACATAAAGAGAGAATAGAGTAAACTTGACATAGATTACCACCATATATTGTCAATCATGACTTACCATGTAGCCACATTAAGTAATCTTCTATTTTATTATATGAACCATTATATGGTCATCTTTTATATTCCAATAGGAAAGGACACATCACCACAATAATTGGGGATGAATCCCCATTGAGAAAATTGATGTGTAAGATGCAACCCTAGAGGAAGTAATAAGTTGACTATCTTGAGATAACTTCCCGCAAGCCACATAAACAATAATTAGATATGAATAGGTTACAAATGGAACACTCAAAATCTCATCTATGAAAGGAACCTAGGTGAGAAAAAACAACTTCCTACACTAATCTAAGTAGGGGAGAGTTACAAAAAAAAATATACTAATACCTTATACTATTACATAAAAAGAAACACATAGAAAAGATAAGATAGAACAACAAGTACACATAAACTAATAACAACAGATATATGTGGGGAAAACCCTTTTGGCTAAAAAACCCCACCCTCCCAAAGCACAATAATTTTGTATTAATACAAATAAGGATTACAATGTATCTTCAAGTACAAATCTTCTTCAGTAAACGCTTTGAAACAAGCACCTATTCTAGAGTGAATCCAACAATACTTCATTACTTGGAAACAAACTATGCATTCTACAATGCAAGGCATATAATATATAGAGAGATACAAGATAAGAGAAGCATCCAGAAGAGAATGAGCATCCAAATCCACATGACACAATCTACCATACCATACATGAGGATTTGGAAACATGTACAATATTCCCTTACACCTCTTACAACTGTTGAATAAGATTTGATTCTTCCTCCTCAAGCTTGGGCGCCCAAAGTATACTAATAATAGTTTATGACAAATGCCTTATAATTGTCATAGAATTTTTCATAAAATATTCCATAAAATATTTCATACTTACAAAACTTACAATTTTGTAAGAGAATCCATCATAAATGACCCAAAACATTTGATTCTCTTACACCTTGTCTTAAACCAGTTGCTTGGGTGCCAACTTTATCCATGTATTTAGATATCTTATGACATGTCATAAAATCTGTCATAAGTCAAACATTCCAGAGTGGGATGCTTACCTTCACTTGGGATGATGATATGTCATCCAATCACCTTCAACATGGATGTCACCTAGCTAGTGGGTCTCAATTTATGGCATGACATTGTAGGAAAATAATAATACAAATAAATACAATAATACATCAAATCAATCATGTTAGGACTCTAAGGTTGAGCCACCTTAATCCCAACATTCTCCCACTTATCGAAGACCTACCTAGAGTCATACAGAATCTTCTACTCAAGGCCCTAAAGCCCATGGAATTAGAACACCATCTTAACTTCTTTGTGATTACTAGTTTTGCCAATGAATCTGCAACATTTGTTAAAGTGTCAACCTTATCTAAATTCACATTTTCATCTTCTACCATATCACAAACAAAATGATACTAAAGATTGATGTACTTTGTTCTTGCATGGAAGGTAGGATTCTTTTCTAAGAAAATGACAGTTTGACTATCACAATAGATAGTAATTTGTCCTACATCCAAACCAATATCAAAATACAATATCTTAAGCCAAAATGGATTCCTTACAAGCATGAGTGGCTATCATGTACTCTTCTTCTATCGTGGATAAAGCAACTATATCCTGCAACTTACTCATCCAACTAATAGCACCACCAAACATCATAAACACGTAACCACTAGTGGATATTTTGCTTTCAATATCACTTTCCCAATCTAAATCAACATACCCATGAATACTAATTGAATTTTGAGTCTAGTAGGATGACCAAAAAACCACAAGGAATACTCAAAATTACCCCATCAAAATCTAAACACTCTCTTAATTGCATCCCAATGTACCCATCTAGGATTAGCCATAAGATGATTAACTCCCACTACTTGGGAAATGTCTAGTCTCATACACACCATAGTGTAAATCAAATTACCAACAACCCTCACATGTGGTACTCTGGTCATGTCCTCCATCTTAGTAGGATATTTTGGATAATCATTCACTTAAAGCTTCATACCTTGCATCACATGAACCACTAATTTTCTACAATCTACCTTGTTGAATCTCTCTAACACTGAGTTCACATACTTGCTCTAGCTTAACCAAAGCCTTTTTTAGCTTTGTCTCTTGTGATATCCATCCCCAAAATGTACCTAGTTGCACCTAGGTCTTTCATTTCAAACTATACTGACAACTAAAACTTCAAATTTAAAACCACACTTTTACCATTCCAAATAAACAACATATCAACTACACTATAATACAATAATGAGAATGTAACCATTATTAGTTAAAGATATCAAGTTTCCACAATCCATAATCATGAATCAATTTTTGTTTCTAGCTTTGATTGTGTTTTTGTTTCTTCCTTGCTCTCTCTCATCCTGATGATGGATGATGGAGTGTGATCCAAAACATTGATGACAAAAACACAAACACAATCAAAGCTAGAAACAAAATTGATTCACCATTATCATATTTATAATACATACAATGGTCACATTTAGATCTCAAAAATGTCAATGAAAACATATAGGTATCAAACTTTTGGTACCACATTCTAGGAGACTATTTCAAACCATATAGCTCGACTTCTTTAGTTTGTAAAAGAGAATTTTGTGTTCACATCCATCTATTCCACTTCTAAATCATAGGGTGATCACACAATAATGGTTTACAATTTTTTGCCAAACTAGACACTGAAATTATTATTTCTAACTAAATCTCCACATTCACAGACCTATAGTGGCTAAACCATGAGGAATTTGAAGATGATGCAAACTAGAGTCTCGTCAAATTTTGTCTATAGATTCTAAAAATATTTTTTTCAAAATTTTTGGAATCATATTGCGCTTCTTTTTCCATCTCCCACGAAAACTTGTTTTTTTCATAAAACAACATTTTTAAAAAGTGATGCACACTGTATAACGCATAAATTTTTTTCCATGAAGGATAAAATTCTAATTATTTTGAATTTAGATTTTTAACTCCGATATATAGTGCTTCCACTTGGTTAGTGTAATGCCCCGCCACGCAACCCTAGAGGAAGTTGCAATTCGCTACTTAAACGTGCCAATTTTTTTTTGTTTAAGTACAAATAACATGTAAGATGAATACATATTGCCAACAACCTCTAAGGCCACGATACAAATATTACTTAAAAACCCAAACAATAATTATATCCACTGAAACCAAAACGTTAATCACTTAAGGAAATGAGACAACATACATTCCATACAAGATAACTTACAATGAAGGATAAGAAATACCAAAAGATTTTAATTAACAATATTTAAACAATAAGATTACAACACTCATTCCCTGAATGAGATAAATCCAACAAGTATGATTACATATTACAAACTCCACCTCGTTAACAACTGAGGGGTAATAAAATACAATAAAAACTGAGAGAACAAGGCATGAGAAGAAACTGATTCCCACGAGCTCTCCAGCTGGAAATCACGAACACAAGAACATGAAGAAGAACCAACGGATTTAAGATGCACGCCACCCTACCACATGGAATCCAAAAGGTCCCACTCCCTCCGTGCTAGGAGATAGTAACCAAGAATTCCTACACAAGACCATCTACCACTAGACACAAGCCACACAAAACTGATACGAAATAAATACAAGACCTCATCCCATGACTAAACGGTCATACATACAACTCTAGGTATGACTTACACAACATTGCCAAAGGTTACATTACTTCCAGACATAGAATGGATCAAGAGTATCACATAAAACATATACAAACTGTTGACTTAGGAAGAGTGTCATCGCATAGTTTGTCAAGGGATATCCTCTGGGAATCTTCCTAGGCCCCGGCCCCCACTCCACGGGTTATCCTGGTAGCCTCTACCGCATTCCCAGCACCCATGCTTACTCATGCAGAACCAAATACCTCTCGTGAAGATGAGATAGATGATCTTGCCATTCCAGGCCTTCCCGTCTCATCCCAAGTCTACAACAAGCCCTTGGGTCCATGAGCGAGGCATACTTAATCTTATTTAATGTTTGATGCATCCTAAACTTCTAAAAGTTTATTTAGTTATCACTAAATTAACCAACTTACAAGGGGTTATCCTGGCACCACTTTGTGCACCGGCGCCCATTGCAAGCCACTCTCCTAAGACAACACGCGCGGTAATAACCAGAATAGGTATCTAGATAAACACAACCTCTCCATTCAAGGAGGTAACAAGGTTAAGACCCTCTCCAAACACTAGAGGCAACAAGGTTAAACCCTCTCCAAACACTAGAGGAAAACAACAAAACAAAACCACTCCATCCAAGGAGGCACATATTACAAAACCTTATCCTATTCCCCAGGGAGGCACAAATTACAAAACCCGTACGTGAAAACTGGGTGAAACGACATGGTGTAACTATACATATTTTCCATAACACATCAAAGGTTGACTCACATGCCACAACCGATATCAATAAAAGAACTCCTATAAGGAAGACTTTCAATACATTCACACTAATTCCACAACACAACAAAGACGAACAATTAACCACTGAGAACATTTCAGATAATGGAGTGAGTTACTGTTCGAATTTCCTAAATCCAATCAAACACAGTATTCATGACTTGCATTTATCCAATCAATTGATCCCATCTCTTTTCACGACATAGAAATATTCAAAGAACAGATCATTCACTCTAAATTACACAACCATATTCTAAATCCAAACATTTCAATAAATAACATCATTGAATTGAAATCAATCCAATTAATAACTCTACATCCCACAATCATATAATGTAATTAAATCCACTTGTTTTATAAAGCATTTGGATTAAATAAATTACTCTTTATTTCAACCTAGCAATAAATCAACAACTCAATCTCATATGATTCATTAAATCATTCGTTACTTCTAGGTTTTCTCATTTGTATTCTATATTTAGAACATTTTGATAAGAAGACGTTTAGATCAAATAACTTAGTCTTTCTTTCAATTCGCATTAATAAATCAACTAAATCTTCAACTAAATCTCATCTCTACTTGAATACGAATACATTCCAACAAATATACTTAATAGTGCATACTCGATGTATATCCTGTTATATACTAAATACTTAAATCACACTGTTGACATTTAAGAATCTATAACACTACTTTACATTTCGTTTCTCAATCTCATTTCTTACTAGATATAACCTTTAAAATAAAAGCAAATGATTATTTAGAATCTATTAAAACTCAACATTCTAAATAACTCATTTGAATAAAATCTACTTTTGCCTCTTTTTCGTAACTAAATCATCTTACAATAATCTATATTTTAACTCTATCTATTTTATTTCATTTGACTCAATTATCCATAATAATCAAATCTAAATTATATATAAATCGAGCTTTTGATAAATAAAGTCATCTGATTGGAATAAATCATTCATTACCTCTCAGTTTATCAATTATGTTCATAGTCAAAATATTTAATAATTAAAACATTCAATTAAAATGAATTCATCTTTATTTCAACATAGATTAAACTAATTTATCAAAACCAATGACCGTATTTCAAATTCATTTTCTCTATACCAATGAGCTAACCACTTCAAGGTTCACGTCCTTTAAAACATATGCCTCTAAACACATTATTTCTATATTCTAAGGCTTATTGATTATTTATGAAAATCAAAATTAAAATTTCTAAACATAGATATTTGCTTATAAAATCAACTTTTTCAATAATCCTTAAATTACCTAATGTTCACTTGGCACCATTTAAGGAATTAATTTAATACTTTTATTCCATTTGTTGGATCCAAGGTAAGGATTAAAATAATATTTAAAACAACGATCCTATTTCATCTATATTAAAGCTACAATTATTTTAAATTATTTCCTATTTAAATAATTAAACATCATTATTTAAATGTCTTAATTAACGACATATTTTCATTATAATCCACTTGATTAAAATTTAAATTCCCATGACATAAAATATTTAAATATTATATACATATATTAAATATTACATATATAATATATAATATATAATATTAAATATATAATAATACACATTATACATATAATATTAAATATTATATAAATTATAAAAAGAACTTTTAATAAAAATTAAAAACTTTAATTAAAATAAACTTTATATAAAAAAAACATTAAAGGCCTTTGCCTTTGGCTGCTACGCAGCCCAAACAGGGCCGCACCCCTGTGTGTGGCACACACAGGGGTGCGGCCCTGTTGGTGGCTGCTCGCAGCCCTCTCCCCAGCCATGGGGAGCGCTGCACAGCCAACACCCCCATGGATGGGGTTGTGGGCTGTGGGCAGCCCCCAACGAAATTATTTTTTTATTTATATTTTTTAAAAAAAATTCAAACAATTTAGTTTTTAAAAAAAAATGAAAACTAAAAACTTCAAACCCCTGTTCTGGTAAAAACCAGAATGCATTTCACCCAGCAACAATTCATTTTTTTTTAAAAAATAAATAAAAAAATAAGACAAATCTTTTAAGGCAAATTTCCAGCCCACAGATTTTATATGCAAAGTAAATATCATTTCATAGTCCAATCTGGAATTTTTTTTTTTGAAGATAAAAACTAAAAGGAAAGATTTAAGGCACAATAATAGGAAGAATTTTTCTGAGTTTTTTCCCCAAATAGATAAATACATTACATCATAAGTTTTATATTGCTAATTTAAAATCTAATTTTCATGGGTTTTGTTGGATTTCAAACAATATTACAAAGATTTCAAACAGCAAGATGAGGATTTGATCTATTTTTAAAATAAACAAAGCAAGAAGAAAAGAACCTGATTTTTCTCCACAATTTTGAAACATTCATCCATGGTGTTTTCCAATCCTTCCCTTGAATCTAGCTCCAACAAAACCTCCATCTCCTTCAAAATTCCCAAGCAAAACCATAGCCATCCCCATTTTTCCAAAATTAAATTGAAAATAGAAATCTTAATTTCCTTATGCGAGCGCCTCTTCCAAATTTGTCAAAGCCCTAAAATGGACTCACCCACCAAACTTATTGCTAAAATGAAGATATTTTATTTTTGCAAAATCATAAAACAATTTCTATTTCCAAGTGTAATTTGCATAATATCCTTTTAAAATAAAAATCTATTTACAACCCCAAGGTCAAATAAATTTCTTTTAACAAAATATAATTCAACAATTCATAATAACATTATTTTTTCAACTTTATTTCTAGGAGTAAAATATAAAACATATTTCTAATTTCTTTTTTATTTACTCCAAATATCTAATGATGCCAACATGACTAAATTGATTTAATTTATCCCTATTAATTTAATTAATCAATAAAATAAATCTAATTCAAAATTAGATTATTTTATTAATTAAATTAAATTAATTAATTAATCACTAATTTTCCAACATCTCAATAAGACAAAACAATCATCATTTATAAATTTCAAAAGCCATTTAATCACTTTTAACTTGCAATTAAACACATTTAATCATTAATTAAACTACGCAAGTCATTTAATAAACTTTAAACTTGAAATTAAATAAACACTCAAGGGGAACTGACCAAGTTAAAACAACTGACTCCGACGACAACCCGACAACACGCTATGACTAGGGTGATGACTTGGCTCAGAAAACCTAGCTACTATCTCCCAATCAATTACCGTTGGTAAATGGACACGCTCAAACCTATGAAACCAAGTGGAGTCGATGTCATGTACCTGCCAACCTGCAGCAAAGAACATGTCGAACGTGCAAAACATATATATGTATATAATCAAACACACTGTGAGGAAGGAATCTCATAATTGTAGGGCGCTCGCAAGCGAGTGATACAATCCATCCCTTTTCACCAATACAATATCACTACTGACGCATCTAACATCAAAGATATGATCAATAGCATAACACATCATTTAATTAGATATCTTCTAAGTTACTCCAATCATGTCATAAGATAACATCAGAATAAGATCACATCACATCAACATATAACTTCACATCGTTTAACAATCACGATCGCAAGTAATTAAGTTTCAAAGTCAAAGCATATTCAGACACAATCGTCACATCATAATATAACATGCGCATCACTAAACAGTTCATGATCAAACAATCACTAAGTTCATAGTCACATCATAAACATAATCAAACATTACCAAGAAAACACTGCCGATCCAAATATCCAAAATGGAGGGGTGTTACAGTTAGATAGTTTTTTATTGAATATTTTTTCTTTAATCAAGTTTCAAAGTCAAACCAATTACAATTCAGACATAGCACGACTGTATAACGCATAATTTTTTTTTGTATATATTGAAATTAAATTTATTTTTTTGATAGATCAAGGACTTCAATATCTAGTGCACTCATATTTTTCAATTTTCCTTTTTGATAATCTACTATTTTTCTACATGTGCAGAACATAGACCTTCATTTTCGGTGAAAAACATATGTTGAATAAAACTGAAAAAATAAATACATAATAAAACCAAAACATATTAAAATTATATTCGTTGGATAGATCATTTTGAGGACTACCTGATTATAGTTGGGTTTGTGGAGACTCCTCCATTTTCATCCTCAACCCGAGCTCCAAAGTGTAAAAAATTAGATATTTTGTGTCTCAGGAGGGGGATGAGGGGTAAGGGGGGTTCGAGTGAACCCACCTTATATAAGGGGTTTTCTTTGGTTTTTGGGTGAGAAAGCATCAAATGGGTTTGCTTGAACCATAGTTTGAGCGAACCCCTTATGGGTTCAGTTGAACCAGCAGGTTCATACGAACCCCTAAAATTAATTTTTTTTCCATGAGGCAATTTTTTGTGAGTTTTCCTTCCTCACTTGAATTGTAAACCACTACTATGGCTTCACCCCATACATTGTTGCAAGTGATAATAGGAAACAGATAGATGTTAGCTTTGCAATAGGAGAGAATATCTCACTATAATCAATTCCATTCACTTGTAAAAACTCCTTAGCAACCAACTATTCCTTATTCTTCTCAACATTACCATCAGTACCACACTTTTTCTTGAGCACCCATTTACATCCAATAGGTTTGCATCCAACAAGAAAAGGTAACAGTTCCCAAGTCTTATTTTTATTTAATGTAGCCACCTCCTCATCCATTGATTTCATCAACGAATCTACATCAATCATACCCATAGCCTCTATAATAGTCCTAGGCTTATTAGTGTTAGCAATGAAAGAAAAAATACAACTAAAATCCAATAATGAATAACCAAGCATTTTCAATTTCTACCTAATTCATGTAGACCTCCTCAATTGATGAGGTTGAGGTTATTCTTCTTCTTCAAAAAATTTAGAGCTTCTTGAGTTGTCCTCATCATTAGGTACAATGCAATTACATGTAGTTCATCTTTCATTAGAGTATGTGGAACTTGAACTACCTCCTTTTGGTCTTCCTCTTTCTCTAGATACTGTAACTAGACAATGGAAGGTTTTATCTCTCTAAAAGTTACACTTCTACTATAGAGAATCTTTTGTGCCTCTGGATCTTAAAGCTTGTACCCCTACACACCAATATTGTAATCGAGGAATATACACTTAACTACCTTGTTCTCCAACTTATACATCTTCTCAATAGGAACATGAGTGTAAGCTTCACAACCAAATACTCTGAGATGTTTCATGAAAGGATTTTTACTAAACCATGCATCCATGGGTGTCTTTCCAGAAAGCACTGATGTAGGAGTTCTATTGATAAAATAACATGCAGTTGCTATTGCTTCAGCCTAGAACTTCTACACAAGGCTAGCACCATCAATATAATCCTAGACCTCTCCATCAACATCTGGTTCATCCTACTTGCAAATCCATTTTAATGTCGAGTGTATGGAGTTTTCTCATGTCTCTCAATGTTGTGCTCTTTACAAAACTTGTTGAGCTCTATGGAGAAAAAATCACCACCATTGTTAGTCCTCAAACACTTAATCTTTTTGCTAGTTTTATTTTCATTTCAATGCCTTAAACTCCTTAAACCAACTAAATACTTCAGCTTTACTTTTGATAAAATAAATGAATGTCCTTCTATTGTAATCATCTATGAAAGAAAAAAAAAAAATATATTTTGATAACGAAGCAATATTTGTAGGACCAAACACATTTGAATGTACATAGTCCAAAACCCCTAAATACTTGTGAGAACTAGAGTAAAAAGAAACACAATGTTTATTTCCATAAACATAATGTTCCCAAAAGTTGAGCTCGAGATTATACTAATCAAGGCCTTCAACAAGGCTCTTATTTTTTAGGGTTTTAAGACCTCTCTCACCAATGTGACCAAGTTTTTGATGCCATAATATTATCTTCTTTACAGAAATCTTCATTTCTATGGAATGAGCATCCTTATGTACCCAAAATTCGCAACCATCAGATGTAGCTACAACAGACTTCTTCTTTGCGTGATATAATAGTGAGGATGAAGAATCCAAAGGTCTCTCCTTTGGTATGTCAAAAGAACTATTGCACTATATTTTGCATGCATCCAAGTTGTACAAGGTGCCAACTTGAACACCCTTAGCCAATACCATAGGTCATCTCAGCATCTTGTATCCTCCCCCAAAGAAACCAACTTGCACTTTGAATCATTCATTTTACTCATAGAAAGTAGGTTTCACACCAAACTTGGGATATGCAAGACACCATTAATCCCCTTCACTCTTCCATTGAGAAATATAATTTTGACTGTTCCATGACCAACAATATTTAAGTGAGATTCAACACCCAGATATAACTTACCCCCATCATCATACTTTGAGAACCATTTTCTATGAGAATTCATGTAGAAATAATCACCCAAGTCTATCAACCACACATCTTCCCATGCATGGGTTGCGAAGGCTATAATAAATGATTTTGCTTCATCTTAAGAAGATTTATTAGATTCAGAATTGAAGAAAGCCTTTTTTTCCTTCTTCTTCTCCTCCTTACTTTCTTTTCAAAAATGAACATTTTTATGGTAGCTCCAACATTTTACCTTGGACTTCTTACTAGGATACTTAAGATCTTCTTGAATACTTTGAATTAAACTTCTTTTTTTTCTTCTTTCCTTTCTCCTTTAGTCTACCATGAATAAAAAGGGTCTCATCCATCTCAGAAGACTTTCTCTGCATCTCTTTAGATAAAAACAAAGCAACCAAGTCATCCATCTTGAATGTGATTGTTCTTCTTCCAATAGCCATCACTGGGAGTTCCCATGAGTCTGACAAAGAAAACAACAAGAGCATACAATGGTCTTTTTCGTCAATCTTGTCTCCAACAGAACCCAATTGAGTTATTAACATGTTAAAATAATTCAGGTGATCTACCACAAAAACTCTATCTTCCATCTTCAAAGAATACAATTTCTTTCTTAGGAACAACTTTTTTACTAGGGATTTAGCCTGATAAACATCTCCAAGTTTCTTCCACAAAGAAGTACAGGTCTTCTCTAGATCAACATTTAGTTGAATGGAATCAACCAAACAAATCCTAATTAGACACTTAGCTTTTTGATCCATGAGGTCCTAGACTTCTTGTTTCATTCCTATTGATCTGGTTCCAGAAACAATAGCCCACAGATCATGATCTATAAGCATTTTTACAAGAATGATGGTGTTGTCATTTATGTCAACTATTGGATGAAGATGTTGAGAATATTGAGAAAATTTTGGAAAAGAGAAAAACAAGTTGTGCATGTATAGTTGAGACCTTGAGGAATTGTTGTGAATACATGGAGCTATTCTTTTGTTGCAAAGTCTAAAGATGAATTGTAATGAAGCAATGAGCTGAGAATATGTTTCTGGTACTTGGTTTCCAAGTGCTTTTGATAAAAATTAATAAATAGAGTAAACTATGTTTTAAAAATGTTCATAGTGTGCTCCAATATTGTGCTTTGTGTTCTTTCTATGTTGATGTTATGCATGTGTGGATCTTACATATTATTCAAGGTTGATAAAGGTTGTTATATTTAGAAGTTGGGTTTCTGGATCATTGTACAATGTGAGATATTTTCACTAGTGTGTGAACTAGTTGTTCAGTGATGCTTTTTGTGGTCTAGGAGAAATTTATTTCCTTCATGTTTCTCCTCTATTTGGATTTAGGTTGTGCACATTTGAGAAGATGATTATAATTCTTTGATATTTTTTTGTTCAAGTTTTTACTTGATTTGGTGTAGTACAATGAGAAATTGATTTATAAGTTTCAATCAGGGATTATTAGTTGTCCTGAGTTATAGTATTTGTTGATGCAAGCTTGGATGATCTGTCCAATGAATCTTAATAATTTCGTGAATTATTCTAGATTCAGTTCAAGTGAATTATCTTGTCTAAATTTTTTGGCTTGATTTAAGAAAGTGTGTACTTAATGTTTACGGTGTTTCACATGGGTGTTGGTCGACCTTGTGTTTAAAACTACATGCGAATATGTTGAGATCTATTTGGGTCTTAATTAATGATTTATGTAGGCCACATTTCATTCATATCCACTGCATGAATGTTTAGGTTTCAACCTATTTTGAATTTGAATGTATAACGGCTAGTGGTCGACATTGGAGAAAGTTTTTGAGATTGATATAAATATATGTATGGTGTTGATGCAAGAGAAAGTAGGAAAGATAAATGTGAGATTGATGTGAGTGATGTGTGTGATGTGAATTTGAGTAGAGAAGTGTGAACTTCATGTTAGGGTTCCTAAAGGAAATGAGCTGAAGGCATTCAAAATCTTTCCTGTGAGACTGTGAAAGTGTGCAAGCAATTGTGGTGGACTACTTGTTGCATTTGAAAAATGTTTTCTCTATGTAACATTCTTCTTCTATCTTCTTGTATTATTTCTATGGCAGTGAGCCTTTTTGGACAGTGTGTCCTATTTTGGTAGTGAGCCCAATTGTATCGATTTTGCTATTACTTATATTATGAGCTAATCCTCACCATGGTTTTTCCCTCATTGGGTTTTCCACATAAATATAGTGTTCTCATGTGTATGGTGTTGTGATTTTAGTTTCTATTATCTACATTTCATGTTTAATCAATCTAACATAATGAGGACTTAATGAATGCTTCTGGAGCCAATTACTATTGAGGTTTTTTGAAGGTTTAATTTGCTACAATCGATTCAGCCCCCCCTATAAATTATCTTTTTCATTTCAACAATTGGTAGCAGAGCTTGGTTCCTAGAAGAAAAGCTTAACTGCTTGAGGTAGATCCAAGATGGCGAACAAGATTCCTTTGGAATATCCTAGATTTGATGGCTCACATTATGCATTCTGAAAGACAAAGATGGAAGGATATTTTTGTGCTCAAGGATATGAGATTGAGAAGGCTTATCCGAATACATACACTCCACCATTGAATGGTTAAAGTACAAGTGCAGAAATCAAGACGTATGAGATCAATACTAGGGAAAGGTACATTATTGTGAATGGTCTTTCAAATACTAAATTAGTTAAAGTTATGAGTTTGAAGATTGCTAAATAATTTTGGGATAAGTTAGAAATAATTTATGAAGGAGATTCGAAGGTCAAGCAAGAAAAGTTGTAGAACTTGAAGGCACAATTTGAAATGATGCATATGTCTAAAGATGAAATAATTAAAGGCTACATTCAGAGAGTTAATGAATTGGTGAGTAATATGAGAGGCCTTGGTGCAATAATTAAAGAATCTAAAGTGGTAAAGAAATTTATTAGATCTCTTTTAGATTGCTATAGTGAAAAGGTATCTTCTATTGATGAAATAGTTGATTTTGATAGTTATTCCAAAGATCATTTGATTGGTACTTTGACTACATTTGAGATGAGAAAACTAAAGAAAAGTACAAAAGTAGAGACTAATTTCAAGGTTGGTAAATGAGAGAGGATTAAAGACTTAGGTGATGAAAATCTTGATGATTTGGAAGCTAACTTTGTGAGGATGGAAAAGGGCACCGGTAAGTACAAAGGTAAATTAGCTATGGTGAGATAGGTCATTATGCTTCTAGATGTCCGAAAAGAGCTTTAAACAATAAGAACAAGGAAAATAGAGGAAATATGATTAAGAAAGTGTAGTATGTGAAAGAAGATGCTGGTATTTCTGATGATGAATTTGATTATGGAGATTTTGATGATAATGAATGTCTATTGTTGGCTATAAAAGAAGAATCTAGTTCTGTTAACCTTGAAAGTTGTGTGAAGGAAAGTGTTTCAGAGATGATGGATAAGGTTGAAGGTACTTTGGTATCTTCTTTTCATTTCAAAGAGGATAAGAAATATTGGGTTGTTGATAGCGGTTGTTCTAATCATATGACTAGAGACAAAAGTAAGTTTGTTAAAATTGAAAAGTATATGTAGGATTAGTTAAATTTGGAGATGATTCAGGAGCTAAGATTTGTGGAATAGGTTCAATTGGTTTTGATGGCAAGCATAATACTAATTTTTTTTACTATGTTAAGGGCTTAAGACATAATCTTTTGAGTGTTGGAAAAATGTGCAACAAAGGGTATAATCTTGTGTTTAAGGATGAAGCATGTGAGGTCCAGAAAGGGTATGGAATTATGATTTTTGTTGGTTAGAGAACAAATGGAAACATATATCAGCTTAAGGTTTCCGATGGCCATGGCTTTATGTCATAGATTTTAAATGATAGTTGGTTATGACATTTGAGGGTGTGTCACATGAATTTTGATAATTTGGCAAGAATTAGTTCAATTCACGTTGTGAGAGATTTACCTAGAATCACAAAACCTATCAATGTTGTTTCTGAGAGTTGTCAATTTGGGAAACAAAGAAGGAGAAGCTTTAAGGGAAAAGAATAATTTGCTACTAGACTATTGGAATTAGTACATACAAACCTTTGTGGTCCTACAAGGGTGAGAAGTATACAAGGTGATAGGTACTTGATACAACAAGGATTCAATAAGGGCTCCACAGATAGTAATCTTTACTTTAAAATTGAGAAAGAAAAAATCTTGATACTAGTTGTATATGTGGATGATATTATCTTTGGTGGAAATGAGGCTATGGGTATGTGCAGGATCATGATGGGCCAAAGAGTGGTGATATGATGGGTATGTGTAGGGTATGTGGCTAATAACTTTTTTTACCTAAAATTGATGAAACAAAAAGGGTTTTAAAGGAGATTCTCAACTTTCCACCAATACAAATTATGCTTTACTTTGAATTTAATAAATAATTATTATTCATTTTCTATTTGAATTATGACCAAAGTCCTAATTGATATGTTGATTGAAAAACATCTATAGCTTTCAAACAGTATCACATTTTTTGAATCTGAAACATGCATCACATTCTATGCTTTGCATACTATATGATTAAAAAAAAATGAATTTCATGAAGTTTTGACCAAGTTGAGGTGGTCAGACATATGAGTTTTTTATATTTTTTAAATGTTGTAATAAAAAATTCATAATTAATTATTCACTTGGAAAAAAATTATAAAAAAATATGCGTCACATCGAAACATGAGTCCTCTACTTATATCTTAAATATTATAAAAAAATATTGTCATTTTATTGTGGTTAGGGTGGTCAGACAGACACCTACTTATTTTTTCCCTAAAATTTAAGTGCTACTACATTGAAATTTCAAATTTTCACCAAATGGATTTAAAAAAAAAAAACCTAGTAGTTTAGAAACTACATTCAATTTTCTATAGATTCTATTCTTACATATTTTTGAAATAATATAGATAACTTATTCAATTTTTTATGTCAAGTTGCCTAATTCTGATTTTTCTGAATTTTTCGACACTTAAGGTCTTTTCCATGATGATCCTGCACATACCCCTAAGTGTAAGATTTTTTTTGAAGAAAAATACATAAATAATTTGAGATGTCAATGTTTGGGGAGATGAATTTCTTTCTTGGGCTACAAATCAATCAAACTGATAAAAGGATTTTCATTTCATAGTCTAAGTATGCCAAAGAGATGTTGAAGAAGTTTGGAATGGATGACTCCAAACTGGTATGTACTCCTATGGTGACTAGTTGTAAATTGGGAAAATATGATGATTCATCTAAGGCTGATCAAATCAAGTATAGATCTATGATTGGTGGACTATTTTTTTTAACTGCTACTAGATTAGATATCATGCATGCAGTTTTTCTTGTTGCTAGATTTCAAGAAGATCCTAAAGAAACACATGTTGTAGCAGTAAAGAGAATATTTAGATATTTAAGAGGCACACTAGATTATGGTTTGTGGTATCCTAAGGACATTGATTCACATTAAATGATTACACAAATACAAATTGGGTTGGTTGTGTTGACGCCAAAAAAAGTACAAGTGGTGATGCATTCTTTCTTGGATGTAGATTGGTGTCATGGCTAAGTAAGAAACATGATTCAGTTTCTTTATCCACTACAGAGGCTGAGTACATTATAGCAGCAACATGTTGTACACAAGTATTATGGATGAGACAAACATTAAAGGATATCAAAGTTGTATATGGCGAACATGTATCTATCTTATGTGATAATACAAGTGCAATAAACATTTCAAAGAATCTAATGATGCATTCAAGGACAAAGCATATATCTATCAAGTATCACTTTTTGAGAGAGAAGGTTATGGAGAATGAAGTGAAGCTTGAGTATGTTCCTACAAAGGATCAAATTGCTGATATATTTACTAAGGCTCGTCCTAAGGATACTTTTGAGTGTCTTTGGGAGAAGTTGGGTGTTATTTCCCCTCCTTTCTTGAGCTAGATGCTATAGAGGTGCATCAGTCCAATGGACCTATAGATCTATCTCTTTTCTAGACTGATGTTGGTGGCTACCTCTCAGGGGGAGTAGGTAGTGTCATGTGTTGTCATTGTATTGCTGATTTAGTTGGGTGTAATCCTAAGGGGGATTATTTAGAGTAGGTAATTTTGGTTCAATGTCAAAGAGGGAGAACAATGAAAAAAAAATTATCCTTTACCATTGATGTCAAAGGGGGAGAGAGAATCATGTGAGAAAAATCTTATCTACTCAAGGAGAGAGAGTGTTCAAAACTGTTGTGTGATCTTTGGTGGCTTTTCCCCTAATTGAAAAAGGGGGAGATTGTTGCAAGAATGATGGTGTTGTCATTGATGTCAATATGAATTTTATTTATTGGTGTTGTCATTGATGTCAATAGGAATTTAATTTGCTGGTGTCAAGTCATTGATGTCAACTATGGGATGAAGATGTTGAGAATATTGAGAAAATTGTGGAAAAGAGGAAAAAAATTTGTGCATGTATAGTTGAGAGCTTGAGGAAGTTTTGTGAGTAGATGGATCTATTCTTTTGTTTCAAATTCTAAAGATGAGTTGGAATGAATCAATGAGCTGAGAAAATGTCTCTGGTAGTTGGTTTCCAAGTGCTTTTGAGAAAAATTAATAAATAGAGTAAATTGTGTTGTCTAAATGTTCATAGTGTGCTCTGCATTCTTTTTGTGTTGATGCTATTCTTATGCAAATATTACAGATTATTCAAGGTTGATAGAGGTTTCTATATTCAAAAATTGGGTTTTTGGATTATTGTAAAGTGCGAGATATTTTCACTAGTGTGTGAACTAGTTGTTTAGTGATGCTTTTTTGTGGTTTTGGAGAAATGTATTTTCTCGACATTTCTATGCTATTTGGCTTTAGATTGTGCATATTTGAGAAGATGATTATAATTATTTGATATATCTATGTTTAATTTTTTACTTGATTTGGTGCAATATAATGAGAGTTCCACTTATCAGTATGCAATTAAAGATTATTAGTTGTCCTAAGTTAAAGTATTTGTTGATGCAATCTTGCATGAAGTGTCTGATGAATCTTAAGAAGTTTGTGAATTATTTTTTATTGAGTTAAAGTGAATTATGTTTTCTAGAACTTTTGGCTTGACTTAAGAAAGTGTGTACTTAATGTTTATGGTGTTTTGCACGAGTGTTGGCCAAACTTGTGTTTAGCACTACATGCAAATGTGTACTTGAGATACATTTGGGTCCTAATTAAGGATTTATGTAGGTAACCTTTCATTCCTATCCACCATGGGAATGTTTAGGTGAGCTGACCTATTTCGAATTTCAATGTATACAACTAGTGGCTAACATTAGAGAATTTTTTTGTGATATAGCTTGATATAAATATGTATGGTGTTGATGCAAGAGAAATTAGGAAAGAGTAAGAAGAAAGATATATGTGAGATTGATGTGAGTGATGTGTGTGATGCGAATTTGAGCAAAGTAGTGTGAATTTCATGTTAGGGATCCTTAAGGAAGTGAGTTGAAGGCATCTGAAATATTTCATGTGAGACTTTGAAAGTGTGTGAGCAATTGTGGTAGACTCCTTGTTACATTTGAGAAGTGTTTCTTTCTATAACATTCTTCTTATATATTCTTGTATTCTTTCTATAGTAGCGAGCCTTGGTTGTGAGCCTTTTTGGTTAGTGTGTCCTATTTTGATAGTGAGCCCCATTGTACTAGTTTTTTTATTACTTATATTGTGAGCTAATCTTCATCATGTTTTTTCCCTCATTGGGTTTTCCATGTAAATCTGGTGTTCTCATGTGTATGGTGTGTTAATTTCAATTTATGTTATATGCATTTCATGTGTTTAATCAATCTAACAGATTAAGGACTTAATGAATGCTTGTAGATCTGATTACTATTAAGGGTTTTTGAAGGTTTAATTTTCTACAATTGATTCACACCCCCCTCTCAGTTTTCTTATTCATTTCAACAAGCATATCTTTCATATTCAGCTTCCAAAGCTCAAAGTTACTACCATTAAACTTCTCCATCTCAACCTCATAGATGTGCTTGTAATATCTTTCCTACAAGAAGGTCACAAAATGAACTTCTACAAAACTCCCACTAAAATAAAGATCAACTCAAAAAACCCTTCTAACCCAACAAAGGAATCAAGGCTAGCTAGGGTCTAATACCAATTGAAAGGAAGTCGAGTGAGCAAAAATAACTTCCTACATTAATCTAAGTAGGGAAGAGTTATAAATATTTCTACTAACACCTTCTACTATTATAGAAAAAGAACCACATAGAAAAGATAAGATAGAACAAAAAGTACACATAAACTAATAACACCAGAATACATGGGGAAAACCCTTTTAGATAAAAAACCCACCCTCCAAAAGAACATTAGTTCTCTATTACTACAAATAATAATTACAATGCATCTTCAAGTACTGTAGAGAAGGGGGATTTTCTACTCATGAGTCTCTTTATTGTCAATTGAATCCTAGGGAACGAACTGCCCTAAACTACCTCAAACTACCATAAGGAACAAAGTGAGAGTTTCAAAATTAGAATAGTAGGTCACAGTGGACAAACTGACAAGATTTTTTCCTAAGGACATTAGCATGGTGAA
This sequence comes from Sequoia sempervirens, assembly GCA_007258455.2. Lineage (NCBI taxonomy): Eukaryota > Viridiplantae > Streptophyta > Pinopsida > Cupressales > Cupressaceae > Sequoia > Sequoia sempervirens. The sequence goes on from VDFB02270651.1 coordinate 628,866,186, forward strand.
TGAGTGGTAGCATGACATGCTGGAGTCCCAGAGGTGCACAAGCATCTCGTACAATCCAGAAATTGAGAATGTCGTAGGAAACAACAAAGTGAATACTAACACTCTGATTACTAAGAATTTCCAGAATGCAAGAAAGTAATAGAATATGATAGGACTGAAGCCTACAAATAATTAAAATACTCACAACAATCCAAGTAATGAAGCCTCCAACAAATAAGTATCTTCAATACCCACACATATAAGAATGAGGAAAAAATGTTTAGGCTGTTTAGGGGTTTGTCTTAGTCAAACCCCTTATTTTTGTGTTCCCACCTCCATAGATAGCCAGATGGATAGAGAGAAATAATAATTATAAATAAAATGAAAGAAAGAGTGATAAAATAAATCCCCACTCAAGGAGGAGAACTCGTATCACGAAGTATAGATGCAATCGATAGGGGATGTGAGAAATCCCAAGATTCTCAAAGATACAAGGAACAAGATAGATATCACCTACAAGGATTGAGGAAGCCAAGGAGAGAGATAAAAATAGTTGCAAGATTGAAGAGAGTAGTATGGAGCATTGTGATAATGTAAGAGATTGAGAGTGTTGTTGTAGTGAGCTATAGATAGCAAGATAGAGAGACAAGAGAATGCCCAAGAAAGAAGCCAAGAATCTAGAGAGAAGCTAGAAGAAAGTGATAGAATCCAAGATGCCAAATGGATTGAAAAGATAACATTTAAAGAGAGAAGAGGAGGGAAATGAAGTTTCCCAAGTTGTTACAAGCTACCTAGGCTGCTACCACCAACAACAGTAGCTAAAAAGTGGCAAGGCACTCAGAAATGGTTGTTTAAACATTAAAATTTCATAGGATACTATCATGGCTCGTAAACATCCATGTGTACCACTAGTGTCTAGACACATGACACTACAAAACAACAAGAACAAGAAAAGAAAAAGGTTTGAAACAAAGTTGACATGTGAATGTAGCTACTAAAAGGGGGACCTGAGCATCCTGAGAGGGGAAAAAGACTAATGTAGGGGCTAAAATGAGCCTACACAAGTACTAGGGGAGTGGACACTAAATTTGATACAAGAGAATGCATGTAAAATTGTGAGAGGTGCAATTTTAGGACATTACATTTTTCCCCCACTTTAGCAAGAATATGAATATACACTAATATGTGCACGAATGGAAATCTACTAAACACAAAAAAATATCAATATGTCAAAAGGATATTGTAGAAGAAGAACATATCCCTTCAAACTAAGGAAGAATTCCCCCAGGCTGTAGACCTACAAAGTAAACATATTAGACAAGAAAAATCTATGCAAGACAACAAGGTTAGAACATAAAAAACCATAACATCATGAGATTAGAACATATACATGAATATCACACACACAAAGGAACATAACAAACTAAAGGATTTGAGTCAGAAAAATGAAAGAGACCTCGATGTAGAAGGTTGTCTCTATATTATGTGTCATCCTCAAATTAAGAAATAACACATAGAAGAATTCTTAAACAGAGAGAAGAATGTAATTAAGGATTGATTGCTTCAATAGAATAATGCATACAAGAGATAGGGAAGCAACCAATGTCGAAGAGGGGAAGAATTATATACTCAGGACAAAGAAGATGCAGGTTTTTGATATGGTATATATAGAATCAAAATAAGAGAGAAGAGAGAAGAGAGAAGGCTCCATAGGTACTCAGTCTTGAGGAGAGTTGAATAAATGCACCACAAGCCCTTAGACCTATGGAAGGTTAAAAAAAGGCTTTGTAGGTTCTTGACCCTACAGAGGAGGCACCACAAGTGCTCAGTCTTGAGGGAGGCCAGATGTGAAAGGATCCATAGAGTTTGATAGGCCTTATAGGTGCTCGGTCCTACACGGCAAGCTCGAGATGCTCGATCCTCCAAGCTTGATTGAAAAAGAAACTACACATATTAATTCATAGAAAAAACATGTTAGATAGAAAAAATCGATGTAGGCAGGGTATCTGCAGGATCATCATGGAAAAAATAGGCCCTTAAGTGGCAAAAAATTCAGAAAAATTAGAGTTAGGCAACTTGACGTAAAAATTTGAATAAGTTATCTATATTATTTCAAAAATATGTAAGAATAGAATCTATAGAAAATTGAATGTAGTTTCTAAACTACTAGGTTTATTTTTTTTAAATCTATTTGGTGAAAATTTGAAATTTCAATGCAGTAGTACTTAAATTTCAGTGGAAAAAATAAGAAGTAGGTGTCGTCTAACCACCCTAACCACAATAAAATGATAATATTTTTAATAATATTTTAGGTATAAGTAGTAGAGGGACTCCCAATGTGGATGAATATTTTTTTTGTAATTTTTTTTCAAGTAAATAATTAATTATGATTTTTAATACAAATTTTAAAAAATATAAAAATTGTATGTCCTACACCTTAACTTGGTCAAAACTTCATGAAATTCATGTTTTTTTTAATCCTATAGTATGTGACAGAATGACACCATTTGAAAGATATAGATATTTTTCAATCAAATTTACTTAACTAGTCTTTTAGAAATGAATAAAAATTATTTATTAAATTCAAAGTAAAAGCATAATTTATATTTGTGGAAGGTTGAGAATCCCCTTTAAAAACCCTTTTTGTTTTATCAATTTTGGGTAAAAAAAAAGCCGCCAGCCACATACCCCTACACATACCCATCATATCGCCACTTTTTGGTCCATCATGATCCTGCATATACCCGACAAACAAATAGTCACATAGACAATCAACAATTGAAGGAAAATCTTGATGTAAAGGAGCTCTATAGGTTCTCAGTCTTATAGAGCAAGATTAATAAGAAAAAATTGTGGCCATTGAAAACTGTACTATAAGATAGTCATAGAAAATATAGGTCTAGGTAGGTTTCCCACAAGCTAGACATGAAGATATAAGATAGGTCTAGTCAGGCTACCCCCAAGCTAGATGCCGAGATCAAATATCAAATATTGTAATTCATTTGAGAATCCTTTTGAGAAGGCTTTCAAAGGGGGGTTCCTTTGGTCGAGAACCCTTCAAGATACCATGGGGCCCATTCAAAGGAACACTCCAATTTAAAGATAGAGAAAAGAGAGGGGGCCCATAAGAGGGACACACATCTCTAGAACAAGTTATCACTACCCCCAGGATACAGGAGAGGAGAACCATTCAAGATACTATAGAAGGGAGGTGCAAGAACCTCATGAGAAGATGCTTAGAAGGGATAGGATAGAGGCAGACCTTGATATCACTTGTCATGCGAAGTAGAGATAGGTGCATCAAAAAATGGAAGAGTGATAACACCAAAATCAAGAAGTTGTTGTATTTTATCCTTTAAGGCCTTACAATCACTAGTGGAATATCAAGGTGCTTGATGGTAAGCACATAAAAATGTTTTTCTTGATCATTCTTATGAAATCTCTTGTGTGGGAGGAGGAAGAGTAATCAAGTGGGCTTTGAGAAGCCTCAACAAGATTCACTCTTGATTAGATAAAGTATGAGGAGCAAGAAGCAACCATTTATCTTGTGAAGAAGAGCTTGATTGATCACAAGAATAAGGCACAAATACAATAGATAATGGAGGATGAATCACTTCAAGAGAACGAGGTTGAGTAGGAGTCATGTTGACATTCAACCATGGTTTCTGTTTAGATTGTTCATTCGAGCAACCAAGCCCAAAATTATGTTTATGAGGTGCACATTCTATAGGTACATAAATTCCTTATTTGTTATGCCCACAACCTTTACAGCCATAGCCATATTTAGAGATAAGCTTAAAGCTAGGGCCATAACATGTTTGTAAATCTTGAGAAGGAGGATTTACATAGAGATTATTATTCCAACAATGGGGACTGCACTCTACTATAGGATTTCCATCATCTTTCTTGATAGGAATACTAGTATTAGTCTCTTTAACAGAATCCTAATCATCTTCCTTAGAAAGAGGAGGATCAACATTAAGAAAATTACAATCTATATTCACATTATCTTGCAATGCAGAAGAATAACAATCTTTGATAGCGGGTCTGGATGTTGTTATCAAAATGTCTAAATGGATTGGATCAACTCTATATTCTCTAATGAAGGATTCTATAAATTCTAGAGAACCCCAATCATCACCAAGACATGCATTCTTTTGAGAAGAGGAAGGAGTAGACTCAAAACTTATTGCTTTAGAAGGGCCTTCTTCAAAAACATTTATCTAAAGAGTATCCTTTGTAATGGGTATATTGCTAAAGTAGACATCAACACATTCGAAGACACTAAAGGGATAAGAGTAGACACAACCAAAGCCTAACCGACAGTTTCCATCTCACAAAAGTGTATAGCATCAAGGTCAGTCCTAATTATGACTACTTGACTATTATGAATGAACTTAATAAATTTATGTAAGGTAGAGGGGACTACACCCATAGCATGAATCCATAGTCTACCAAGAAGAATATTATATGGTGACTTTCCTGCCATAACATATACCAAAGTGGGTATAGTAACAAGTCCAAGCCGCAAAGGTAATACTATTGTACCTAGATCTTTTCTCCTAACATTGTCAAAATCGTGAATGACAATAGAAGAATCTACAAGTGAAGTCACTAGTAGAATTTGTCAAATAAATGACTACATGACTAACACTAGTAGAACTTGACAAATAAATGACTAATTTGGTCATTTAAAAGTGACTAATTTGGTCATCAGGTAAAACCACAACTAAATGACTAAATAAATGACTAATATTAGACAAATAAAAATGACTAAATAAATGTGCTCATTATTAAAATATTGGCCATAATTTTCATTTTAATAAACATACTCTAAAACCTCCGTCAAGACCTTATTTTCAATCGTAGCCTGCCATAATTAATAATAAAATATTACAAATAAAATTACTAATTAATATTTTTTGTGGAATAAATTTTTTTTTTATGGTGTCATCATTATATGAACACCAAAGTTTCTTCTAAATTGAATACCCAACTCCTCAAAGGGCCCAACTATGTAGTGTGGAAGAAAAATATGCATACAATTCTCAAATAAATACTAAGCTACTTATAAGGTTACATACTCTACATTTACTAGAGGAAAATAATGATATTACAAATAGTTTACAAGTATTATTATATAAATTAGTTAAATTATAATAGAAGAGATAAAGATGGAGATAAAAAAAATAAAGAGATAGAGACAAAGAAATATAGAGGTAGAGAGATAAAGAGGAATAGAGATATAGATGGAGAGAAAGATTGAAAGAGAAAGGAATAGAAAAAAGAGAGATAATACAAGAGATATAGAAATATAAGAAATAGAAAGGGAAAGAGAGATAGAGAGAAGAAAATTAAACTAACTTTTGATTACTTGTTTCATGACAAAAATACAAGAATGGTATGTGTCCTTGGGGAGTTATGATCAAGGTAGCATGACGTTTGATATAGACAGACAAACTTATAGATACAAATTGGATCTTCTAGTCCATTTATATTCTACCTAACTTAATACTTATTAGAAAAGGAGTTATCCATAATTTGTAAATTTAAATTAATTTTTTAAATAAAAATTTGTAATATTTAATAGTCTATGTCACACAAATATGTTGTATAATTTGAATAAGTATGTTTAATTATGAATGCCATTTTTTTTTAAATGATTTTTTACCCATATTACAATATATTTCTTACATAAAATCATTTTCAAGAATACACTTACAAAAATAAAAATCATCTCCTTTAAAATATCTAATGTGAGTTGAATGACTAAAATGAATTAAATGTAGGTGACATTTTTAATATAAAAGTTGGGTACGTAAATTAACTAAAATAAGATAGCAGAGACTAAAATTATACATGCGTTAATAGAAGTGAGTTAGTTTTGGTTGTGTACCTTTAAATAGGGGACACGTGAATTTTATCTATTACTTTTACAAGTTTGGGTTTTGGCACTGGCCTCACTACTAACCTTGCTTCAAATTTGTTCACAAGTCTTGGTATTGGCTTTACAAACATTGAAAGCTTTCTTTGATCTAGCGAGGCTTTTGCATTGGAGTCTTTGAAGTAAGTGGTTTCTGCACACTTGTAGGATGTGGCATTATTCACTTTTGAAGCTCATCATTTCTAACTTCGCTAGAAATTATTGAAGGAGCCTTTTTCTTATTACTTTGCACACCATTTGTCATTACTGCATTGTCCATACTATGTTGCAAAGAACCAAATAATAGGCCTATCAAATCTAAATCATATCTTACTCATTTCCTTTCTTGGATCAGATAATTGTATTGAATTTGCACTTGGTGTTTTTGTTTGTGTTCCCACCTTCGAAGGCAATTGTCTAGGTGGCTTTATTGCACCTTTAACATCCATCATAAAGTGCATTTGCTTTTTGAACATTGCGGGTTTCTTCAATGATCTAGAATGTTTCAAAATTTTCTACTTTTGTTGGTCCTTATTTGTACCAAGAAAAGAAAATATCCTTTCAAACATTTATACAAACTTGCAAAAACAAAAACTAAAATCTTCACAATACATTGAGACCTTTTTCACATAAACAATATCATTTGATAAAGACCCTACCATTTAATGAATGCAAAAAATAAACCCAAATTTTCTCTTAATGACCTTCCACACCTCTTCGGCGTACCCATTGCACACCAAGGTGCAATTGCTAGTTTTATCTTAAACATATTTAAGTTATATTTTTTTATTTTACATTATCTCAAATTAAGACAATAGAAATTAAACATATTTCAGTTATTTTTTTAATTTTATATTGTCTCAAATTAAGACAATAGAAAAAATACCTTTCCCCTAAAAATATAATTAATTTTCCCACACCTTTTCCCTAAAATTAAAATTGATGTTTTTTCCCATCTTTTCGATGGCTCTGAGTTGGCTCTCCCATCTACTGCTATAACCGCGACGTCACACTTAGGATGCAGTTTCTTTTGGTGGGAAGGCTTGCAATGGGTGTGGCGGGAAGTGATCATTGTATTGGATTTTTAATGATCAGGATCTGTACAAAATATTATGCCCTAGCTGCCGTTTTCTTCAACCCGTGGGCCATCTGCAAGCAAACAGGTAATATTGTTAAAAACCCCAGATCTTTATGCAAAACAAACTCTTTCTAAAATAGATTGTTGTGAATTAATAGTCTATTTTCATTGTTTATCTCAATAGATTGGATACAATTAGTGTTATCAAACTAATTTTCCACCTACTGATGACAACTATAAAGTCATTCCTAATTATTTCATTATATTGTGGTGTGACTGTGAATACACAAGCAATTCAATAATGAGAATGGTGAATTTAAATAAGAACCTTCAAATTTTTCACATTTGTTTTCAAGTCTGTTTATGATATCACAGTAGACAAGATGAAAAAGATCTGAAATTTTACATAGAACATAGGTGAATGTATAGGTGAATGTAAAGATGGAGATACTAGGAATTCAAAAGGTTATGGGTTTTGCATCTACTTGGTGAGCCTTTCTGCATGTTGATATTTTTGTAAATTCTAAACAAATTTTATTTGAAATGGAATTTTCAGTACTTTGATACAAGCATCATTATTTCTTGTCATATTCAGGAAGCTAATTAATTTTATCAAAAATATTAGGATCTAGCTATGACAAACATTACATGTGCTTCCCTAAATTGGGAGATAAAATCTTTGACTGTTTGTTGTGCTACAACCAGGTATAGATATGCATGAGGATATAATACAGTTGAATCTATATTATTATTTTTTAATCTTTACTTCCGACAATCTAACTAAGGCCATCTTATTTCCTTCTCATAGCAGTGGTCAACCAAAACCAAACCAAGAGAATGTCTTAGCTCAGGCTCGACAACACATAGCTTTACAGGTAAGACTGGGGAATCATCTTTATAGTGAGAAAATAAATTTGGATTCCTTTTCTATTGCGATTCTATGTTTCTTATTCATGTATGGTAAGAAAATCATTCTTTTGGTATATCTGTAGAAGCTTGTACTTCTTCTCCATCAGCTAACTTTTGAGCAACTCACACAAGTCAATCTCTCAACATCATGAGCACTAAGTTTTTCTAGTTTTGAACCTAAGCAATTGAATATCATTTATACCTTTACAAAAACCATGTAAATGGAATGCTACTATGAGTACGATTGAACTCAGCATTACTAAATTAGGGAAAAAAATTAGTGAATTGCTGAACCCTAACCTAAAACCCAAATATCGAACCTAAAATCAAACTGCAACATAAGTTTTATTCATTTAAGATTGAGATCTAAAAATTATTGAAGATTTCTTTGTATTTCAGCAAAAAAAAGAAACACACCAAAAATCTACTAAGAAATTAAGTAGAACTATATTGTATTTCAAAAAGCAATCTGAGACATTACATAAAAGTAAGAAACTTCTAAGAAGGTATGAACAGTGTGTCCTAAAATATTTTAAGGAACTATGGGAATTGCCTTTGGCCAAGAAAATAGGTTTCCAAAAGCTAGGAACTATTAGTGTCTGAATACGTATCTTATCCCTCCATTTATGGTAAACTAACAATAGCTTTAGAAAAAAGAAATTCAAAGATAAGAAATATGCTATTTTGGAAAAATATTCTTGTATTAAACTGTAAAAGATAAAAAATTAAAATAGAATGACTGAGTTGTAATAGAAAAGAAATAATTTCAAAGGAGAAGATTGCATTTTAAAATAATATTTCCAGGTCTTATTCTAGCCCTCTTAGTACAACCAAAGGTTCTTCTCCTCCTTACATACATTCATTCTCAAAACGCGCAGTGGTTCAATGATGCAAAGGCATCAGGTATCATTATGCTATAAGACAAAGCCAGTAATATTTGAGGATACATGATAAGGACAAAATAAGTTGGATTGTGGACTTTAAAATTCTATGGATATAAATTTAACATATGATGAGCACAAAAGAATATGAGTATGGATACATCAACATGTATGGTGAAGGTTCACCATCTTTGTGTTGTTTTATCCTTGTTGCAATTAATTATTGTCAAATTTGACAATTGTGACTGACATAAGTGATTCTTTTAGCTATGTTTCTACTGATATGTAATTCTTGATGAAATTTCTAGCTATACAAGAGCTTGTCCAATTTTCATTGACAATGGTGGTGAGTTGATTATATCAATTAGCTATACATTTGTGTGGCTAGATATAACTGGTTAAAGCAATTTCTTCAATATATGTAGTGATGTTTATTGCCTAGTTTTGTTCATTGCATTTTTACATAGTTTTGTGGGACAAATGGATGTGGTGATTTAAGTGAATCTTCATAATTGTAATGTGTTAATGATCTCTTTCATGTGCCCTTCTGCAAGCTAGTTAAACATTGCTTTACAAAAAATTAACAAGAAAATTGAAAAAAACTTAGATTTATTATACACTTCTAGGCATGCAAGTTGTGGAATTAAATTTTATGGATATTTATGGTTGCTAGGTGAAAAATGTTCAAGTATGCACACATCAACATCTGTAGTGAGTTCTATGCAATCAATAAATGTTCTACAATCAAGAGCTTCTCTTGGTTCTCAGTAGTGTGAATTCATCCTCACCTCATGGTGCTTGTCTTGGTTCTCAGTAGTGTGAGTGGAGGAACATTAAATCCATGGGTCAATAAAATAGTCTCCTATTGGATTAAAGGTGGAATTTATCATGGATGCAATGGCTTCTCTCATCCTCTTCCTTTTGGTTTTCTTCTCCTTTAGATGGAAATAAGAGCATTTATTTCTTGTTGCACTTCCTCCACTTGGTCACACAACTTGACATCCCAGCCAACAATTTGAGTAAGGTGGTACTTGAGGCAATTGGTGCCTCCTTTCATATTGAAACCACAATATTTGTAGGTCACTATGCCCTTGATTTCACTTGGTTTTCCATGCTCCCATGTGGGGTCTAGTCCACTTTGCATAATCTTGCAAATTTTAGAGAATCTAGACATAAAAAAAACAAAGTAGAGGATCTTGAAGTAGTAAAGAAAAAAAAGAAAGAAGGAAAACCCAAGAAAATACCTATCAAATTGCACTAATATCATCAATAAATAATTCTAAGCATTAGAAATCACTTCATATAACTTTGATTCAAATTTCTAAAGGAAAAAAAGATACCACAAGTAAGTTTTTCAGGATTTTAGGTGAGACTTGGGGCTCTTTTCCATTGGATGAGTTTCATTGTTGGACTTGTTGAATTCAAGCAAGTGTTCCCTATCAATTCATTAAGTAGCCTAAATTTTTTTTGCTTCTGACTCATCTATGGAAATATTTTAAGTATTCACAAGTCTGGTGAATACTCACTGGGTTTTAGAACTATGCAGGACACTAGGAAGAAAGCTTGAGAAAAAAATTCAAGAAAACTAGTTTTTTAATAGAGCCATTATCTTGGACTATAAATAAGGTCTAGTGGCAAAGATAGTGATATTGCAGTACATGGTTTATAATGATGGTCACTGAGTGCATGCATATAATATTTTATGTAGAGAAGTCATTGTTTTTAACCTATTTTCTGATATGTACATGACTTGATAATTATTTTGGCTCCAGGGTAAGAGGCTTGTTTTTGTGACAAACAAATCAACTAAGTCCCGAAAACAATATGGAAAGAAATTTGAGACACTTGGTCTTACAGTTGGAGAGGTTAGTTAATTGTACGAGTGGTTCCCAAAGGAAGGGAAAAAATCAAGCTAGACTCATCTGATTTTTTCAATCACTTGTAGCATATAGAAAACAAGAGCTACAGGGCAGCGAAGTTCCTGTGTAGCAGGACAGTTTTGGCCTAGGGAAAATATGAGATTAATCTTGATTACCAGCTCAAGGGAATGTAAGTACATTTGTTTGATTACCTCCTATATTAGAAGTTTTTTTCCTATGTATGCAAGTAACAAGCCCTTTATCTTGTCTTGGAAAAAAAGAAGAATCAAAATTACACAAAAAAAACAAAAACTATTGCACTTAAAGAACACATAATTCTATTCTGATCATCAATTTGTTAGGATTCAAATATTACATGTGTCATATTTTTTTGGAAATGCTCATTTGAATCACATCAAGTGCAATGAAAGGGGATTGATATGACCTTAGGAAGACTGAAAATAGTGATAACATTGATTGATGTGACTGTAGAAATGAATGAAAACAACGTAAGCATAAACAAAAGGGTGAAAATTTGTAAGGCTATTTGGAGACTTAAGACAATTTGCAAAACTTGTAAATCAGAAAAAAAATGAGGAAAGCAATAATGGGGGAAGCCAAAATGGCCCACAAATGAATATCAATTAGTCAAGAAAGATGAAGTTGAGCTTATATAGATGCCTATGCAAATCTAAAAAATATTGAAATGATGATGGAATAGCATGGTTGAGGGAGAGATAAAATTGAATTCTAACAAATCACTCAAGTAAATATGCAATTAAAGTGGAAACAAAAATAAGGAAGAATGGTAATCAACAAACAAAGACTTGTTTTTGGTGGTCTCTTAGGAGTTTGAGAAGTTTGCAATGAAGAAGAAAATATTGAATCTCCGATCACCGGTTTTTGTTTAGAAATGAAAAAAGCAATTGAAAAGAACTAAATTAGAAGCAGCCAAGCAAGCAAGTATAAATGAAATGTGGGAGATGGGATAAAGCATGAGGTAAGAAGTCAAGAAAATTCTACCCAAATCTCTCATGATTCTTTTCAAAGCACACAAGAAAGAAAGAAAGGAAGATTGCAAGCATAACATAGGAAGAACCAAGCAACTATTCACTAATCTAGCTTTTAAATCTAGCCAATTCTAATCAAATCAATCTAGATAAATTAAAATCCTGATCTTCCAAGACTGATGATGCACCACTAAGTGAGCTATGATGTATGTCCTTGGCTTCAAAGAACCTCGAAGAAGATTTAATTTTTTGCAACTTGTCTTAAGTGGCTTCCAAAAATAAAGTGAGATCTAAATAAAGGCTAACCAAGCTATGAAGCAGAAAACAACAAGAAGACTGAGGTTAAAGTGAGATAGAAGAGTGTTGAGTTGCATTACATGATTTTCCTAACTGCTAGAGACTAATTCACTTGTATTTATAGGATACATGAGCTTTAGGGATCATTGGATGCATATGAGGGGAGTGGGATTAAAATGAAGGGCTTAGGGAAAAGAAAATGCTTCCTTTTTGGTTCTTGGCCCTTTATTTACATAGATCATGATCAAACCACCATTTTCCACAATTGGTGCTTTCAAAACATCTAGTGAAGCAAATGAAACCAACAGGGTGGTTGCATAATTGAACTGGCTATTGCAAAACTACCACTTGCATTAAGCAACAGTTTTGCCGCCAAAGTAAGTAAATAAAGAGTTGGAGCCAGAGAGATTGGAAAAAGACATAATAAATGTCAAAAGGAAAAATTGGGTGAAATTGGTAAGAGTGACTGTGAGTTTCTTCACAATCTCTGTTGCTTCCTTCACCTTCTCCCCAGCCTGTGTAAACATAGCCACAAATTACTTAAGACAAGAAACAAACATACTCATACTACTACAAAAATGGAAACACCAACAATAAGAAACTAGAGAAGAATTAAAATTTGCAAAATGTTTATCATCCAGCCAAAAAAAATTGACAAACCTGTTGGAATATAGAGCCAGTTTTTTCCTTGCCCTGTTGAGAATTTTGAGCAACAGTCTGGGAGGCTTGAGAGGCATTCTCCTTAACCATTTGATTAGTTCCTCCAGCCTTCTCCTCACTTTGGCTAGAGACCTGGGAAACCTTCTATTCCACACTCTCCTTCACATCCTGAAATTTTTTAAACAGTTTAAACACAAATTCACCCACATCAAATGCATTATAATGATATTCATTAATGGTGTTATTTGGGCATGTTGTTGAGCTTGGTTTCTCTTCTCATGCCCAAAAACCTTTGCATGATTAGCAACACCAGAGGTACTCTCCCTGTATGACATATTGCTTCTTCTTCTATAGATATAATGGTTACCTTGGGAAAACAACATGGTTACTAGATCAATTTCGTTCAAATCCAGCCATACTTGAATTCTTTGCACTAGATAGATTTGTCCAATTTGATCAAGACTTTTCAATTTCAATATAATTTTGCTAAAATGTTTTAACCTCCCAAACAAATCATTTTTTTAAAACTTAGCAACTATATGGGGAGGTAAGACTCAATTAGACAAAGCAACATCAAATAGATCCAAACCTAACTATGGTCACATGCAATCTCGATCTATATATATATTATAGGTTATAAAACACTACAAACAGGTCCATGATCACTGCACTTTAGTATTCAATATTTGTCATCTGGAAAAAATATATCAATTTTTTGTACAATTGATTCATTGAACATGTCAGTGGCTTTTAGTTTTAGACCATCCTGATTTTAGATTTGTATAAAATATACTGATTGCTTCTATTTAATGAATCACTTTCCAACAAAGATGTGGAAATTAAATTAAATTAAATGCAGAAGGAAACAAGGTTAATGAGCAGTAATGAAGCTTTATGAAGCTCCAAGAGGAAACACTTACAATGCAACTATCCTTAGCTGACTCATAAAAATAGAACTATAATCTCTAATGGAACAACATCTTCATATTATATTGACTAAAATGAATGAGGCCATAGTCTTCAGGAAAAATAACAATAATTGTCTAAATAAGATATTTATATTTAATAATATTACATTTAATAGGTTCAGAGGCAACACCACCTATTTGGTTGGGGACAGACCTTCCAACATATATTGGATCCTTCACAAAATAACAAATTTAGTAATAGAATCTTATGGAAAAAGGAAAACAAATGACTTAAGCATGCTTGCAACATCACAAAGCTCCTATATGACTTACAAATCCTTACACAATTATAATAATTGTAGATGGCTATCAGATAACAAGAGCAATAGCAATTTTTTATTGACAAATAAACCCGACTTTCATCTTGGGAAGTTGCTTCAGTTACCTGTGTGAATGGAAACAATCTGAGCTCTAGAACATATTGCCACTCAGGGGGAAATTCATATTGCTTTTGAGGCATATAAAACCTCCTAAAACATATCTTGTTTAGCCAAAAATAGAGCCAACCGTCTCAATAGATCATGTTGGGAAAATGAATAACTATTCATGCAGTCATCTATGCTTTGTGGGGTCCTGGCATTAGACATCAGGAAAACAGGTTATTATAAGAAATAAAACCACTGGGAAAAGTTTTGCATACCTTAGCATTTGAGTCTTTTCACCTATGAAGATCCTTATAGTAGGTAGGCTTAATGCTCAAAGCAACATTACCATCTTCCACTACCTTTTCCCATTGCCCGAGCTTTGACCTACATTCTGCTCTATTGCATAGAAAAATTGCATTCATCGGATCATATTCAAGCCCTTTTCCATATGTTGTGCATGCTTCAAAATAATTGCAAGCTTTGAACAAAGCATTTCCATTCTTGCAAGCAGCAGCCATAGATCTAACCTTTCTAAGCAATGTAGCCACCTTGTGATTATATAGATCCATACGAGTTGCTCTCTCTGCATTTGTAACTACACTTTCGAACCTGCAAACACCACTCTTAATTGGTCATGCCTCTTGCTAGATTCTGACTTCAATTCTACTTAATAGTCCATTAAATATCCCACTAAGATAGCTTTTGTAAGAAATTGAAGTTTTTGCAGTACAACATTTTTACATATAATTTTTTAGGATTAACTATGTGGAGCATTTATTTCTCTTAACCAATTTTACATGAGTGGTCATTTCTTCTATGATAAATCTCTAATGAGCATGAAGCCTTAAAATACTAGCAGTGCTTAGGATGAGAAATTGATTCATGCAAGTTTGAAATGAATGCTACATTGTGTCGAAAAACCATTTGTGTGCAATTGAATCCCCTGATATTAGGAAAATCATCTTAAAGAATGAACTTATTTATTTCCTATTTTCTAACAAAAGCTTCAAACATTATGGTTGAAAAACACCATACAACAGAAATACAAATGAGAAAATTTTGATCAGATCTAATTCATAATGACTCACCTTCCCAATGCCATGTCAACCTATGCTTGAACCACCAGCAGATAAGAATTTCCTACAATCCCAAAAAATCTTGTAGGTGTATCAACTACTATCTTGGGCGCAGCCAACAAAACCCCATCTGCTTCATCTAATCTTTGAATCTTTAGTATAGCTTCATCTTTAGATGCAAATAACTGCAAGGAAAAAATGAAAACAAAATCAGCTGAATAGAATAACCCTCAATACAATGTAACAAAATTTGGAAAACAAAGATTCTCACTTAGAAAAGGGTAAAGCTCCTCCAGTTTCCTACCTGTGGTGCAGAATCAACACCTGCCATAATAGTTGCAGTGCTCTCTCTCAGAACACTTCTCCAATCTCCTATCTTCCCAGCCTCCGCACATTTGATTAGGTAAATTCCACTGCTTGTATTGTCTACATTTCAATCCAATCTGGCACTGCCTAGCTATCTTCAAGTGCATTTTGGCATTTGCTATTTCTCCCAATCGACATTGCATACCTAGAATAAATTAATCATCATTTAATTTGTGGTTTGATTCCTTTTAATTTCTATATTTTTGTAAATTGCTATGTGATTCAATGTTAACCAAGGTGTTTAACTTCTCAAGCCAAATGAATTTGTTAAAAAATGGAGCATTTTGTGCTTCCCCTGCTCCTGGTCTGTTCTTTTTTCCTAAAAATGAAAAGGAGGAGTTGATAGATAAACAAGTGTACCTAAGATAGAGGGTTGTTTGTGATGCATGTAACTCCAAAGCACAGGGAACCCTAATCGCCAACAACACTGGCCACCTCTCCTCGCCATGCAAACACCCTAATCGCCAATTGTCCAAACCTCTCATTACTTGCAGGCATCTCCCTCAGAACTTGTATGGTCTCTTGCATTGGAATAGGTGTGAGCCATCTGCACTGCCAATAGGAGACCACCAAAACATTCTACATAAAGAATTTAGTTAAAAAACCTGCAACTTCCTCATAGTCATAGTTCAAAATAAATCTATGCAACAAAATTCCAACGATTTGATTGGTTGAATAGGAAGAGTTTAATCACTGTTTAATTATTAAGCCTCTGCTATATTTCCCCGTAGGAACTAATAATAGTAATTTTGTATTACTTATGCAGGAAGAGATTTTTGCTTCATCTTTTGCTGCAGTAGCATACTTAAATTCAATTGATTTCCCTCAAGAGAGAAAGGTATGTTCAACAAACAGTTAAATTTGCTGTCTATTTTGTCATGTGTGTGTTTTTAGGTGGAGAGAAGTTATAATCAAATGGTAAGTGTTTCAAATTTGAAGGGAATGTTAGGGTGTAGAAAAAATATACTTTTCCAGATGTCTTATTGAAAGCATGCACATTACTATTCTAATTCCAATATATTTATAAAGCTTTTCATTTACTGAGGGAAAAAATCTAGTTATGATAATATAGTAAATTGCACGTCTTACATGTAAGCTAGAAACTAAATACATGGATTTTTCAACACATAGAATCTAAATAGTTGGTTTATATGGATACTTTCTCTCCAATGCAACTTCGGCCTTGCTGGTACAAACCATTTATATTGTTTGCCAGAAAAGATGCATAATCTTTTGGCTTATTCATGTCTTTATTTGTATTGGATATCAAAGAACGAAAGGGAATTTTGTGTACTTTATCCTAATGAAGAAAAAAGAAAACCTGAAGTTATTTCTCACTTACACTTTGCTAATTAAACCAAGGATCTGATCTACATGACAATGTCTGCCATGGTAACTAAGATGTTCACTACTACTGAAGCCATATGTGTAGAATGAATTTTGAGATAGATTAATTATTTTACTACTGTTCATAATTCAACCTCAGAAGATGCTTAGTTTGATAAGGAAAATCTATTAATAAATATATGCATCAATTACATATAGGAAGGGCTTTACATTGAGCTTATATCTATCAATTATATAGATGAAGAGCTTTACACAGACCTAATTATGCTGAGAGGTATCAACTACAGTGATTGTAAGGAGTATGTAATGGCTCGAGTGGATGAATTTTTTTTAAACATTTAGATAGCTGACATCCCAAAAAATTGAAATATCAAAATAAATAGCTGACAACCCAAAAATTTAAAATGTTAATACAATATATGGCCAACAAAGTGGATGTGTAAAAATTTATTTCTATGGCTGACAAAATGGAGGATGTAAAAATTGATTTCTGCAAATTTTTTCACAATGGTATTCACTCATAATAGTTACTTTTTTGGGTCAGTAAGCAAGGAGTAGGTCCTCAGGCCCATTATATTAACTTTGAAAAGAAAAAATAAAGCATTACAGAACATAGCCTGACTTATGGAAGAGGCATAGAAAAGAAAACCTCTCTTCAAAATAGACAAGAAGAACGACACAATCAATGTCTTCTGGTGCTAATCTCATACAAATCTCAAACCAAGGAGGAAGTTAGTCTCTAGGAAAGTTACTGTTGAATCATTGATGAAATATTGAAGTGTTGTTGAACTGTCGTCGTTGCTTCTAAAGTATTGTAGAAAAGAAAACATCTCTTCAAAACAGACAAGAAGAATGACACAATCAATGTCTTATGGTGCTAATCTCATACAAATCTCAAACCAAGGAGGAAGTTAGTCTCTGGGAAAGTTACTGCTAAAGCACTGATGAAATGTTGAAGTGCTACTGAACTATCACCGTTGCTTCTAAAGTATTGTAGAAGTGACCGAGAATGTCACAGAAAACTACTGGATTGCATCTGAAATGGAAACCTAGACAAGTCTCTAACCAATCTATCTCTCCTTAACTCTACCCAAATGGCCACTACCTCAAATGAGATTCATACTATATTAATCACTGCAATCTTGAAGGATATGGACCACTACAAACCAATTATGAGTTGTAGATTCGAAAGGATATTTCTTTAATTACAAACTGAAAATTAATCCAATTTGAACAATGGTGATTTTTATGTGAAATCACTCTAAGGAAGTGTGGGTTTCGATCCTACAATTCTAGGCCTAGAGGGTTTTTGTCCTTAGGTAAATTTGAACCAAAGTCAACGTTCCAACAATGAGTAGAAATCAGAAAATAGAATGCTTAATAAATACATGCCTCCTCTTCCTTGCTTGTCCTCTCTTAAATAGTGTTTTCTTGCAAAAGGCACAAGTCTTCAAATTTCCTCCATGACCTTTGATTGATATTTGAGAGGAATTATTTAAAATAAACTTTAATTGTAAGAGACCTCCTTATTTTATTTTTTAACTTCACTTGAAGCTCTCTTTATTGTAATTTTAATCCCATTTCTATGGTGTATAATTTCCAAACTCCACGGAAAATGTATGATGGTGTTTTGGGTTTCAACTTGGCTTAATTTTAAAAAAAGGGACATTACAGCCAATTGCATTCAGACTAGAATCACACCAGAATTGCAGTGGCAAATAATGGAGGCACACTCAAACAGGGATTGGAGTGAAATAATAATGTTGTGGATCAAAGGAAGGATACAAAACCTTCAAACATGGCAAATGATCATCCTAGAACCAAGAGCTAGTGTCAAGATTATTTTTTTGTTCTTCCAATTTATAGAAAATGATGAAAAACCCTTTAGCCAAGAAAAAAAATTAGCTGAAGCTTTATTAGAGGCTTACAGAACTTAGAGGACCACTGAGAGAGACCCTTTTAGATTAGGCAAGGAACCATGGAATCTGCCAATAATAGCCCATTTCTTCAATATATTTTCAATAATATCAACCTCTTTTTTTGAGTACATATTAATTTCAAGTGCGATTCTAGCTCTTTTAGTGAAAAACCTGGCTTTCCAAAAGTTTGACTTGCAATTGAGCAAAGTGTTGATTGGACATTCCTTGTGTTACAAGGAGGCATCATTGCTTGTAGAATCAGTTGTTGTTCCCATCTGCACATCTGAAAGGCCTCCATTGGAGATGGTATTCAAGGGGATGCCTTTAAGGGCATTGAGATAAGCGAAGGTAGGAAATTTAGAGGCAGATCCAATAGCCTTAGAGTAGGGACATTATTAGGGCTTCCATGATCAGTGGAATGCCTCGAGAGAAAACTTGTGATTCGTGAAAAGCCCCACAAAATCCAATAGGACATGCAGTTTGGATGTTTCTAGAAACAACCCATGGGGACTGAAGCTATTAGTTGATATATTTTGATAACTAAAGTAGATGCCAAGGTCTGAGTAGGGGCATCTTTGCACTTATGGGAAGAGGGAGCAGAATGCCCTGAGTGGGCATGGTTACAGATTGTGGCAATGGCAGCCAAAGAGGCAAAGCACTCTGGCATAAAAGAAGAATAAAGCCCAACATGTTTATTTCCATACACTAAATTGAGAAAACCATTGATGGGTATAGCAGCTGACATGTTTCTGTAACTCGGCCAAAGAATTAAGAGGTTATCCCTTCTAGAGAAATTTGCGAATAATCACACTGAAAGAAGCTAAGATCCTTATAGTCAAATTAGAATTCTTTCTTCTCCACTATCTGAGGGCCTGCACTTTTGTTGCCATGTCAAACATTGCTGGATTGCAATCGTCATTTTCAAGGCATCCACCTTATATTACTTTCAAAGTTGGTATGACTTCTTTTCCTAAAATATTCATAAACTTAACCAAAGCAAACCTCTAAATAATTATTTTTGAGCTCACCTAATGCCTGGTATGCAACATACTTATATGTAGTGAGTGGTGCATCATTAAGGATAAAGTGTTGAATATTTTAATGGGCTGAGTCATCATATGAAGCAAATAGCTTATGATATGGCATTTGTTTTATGTTGTCTAATTGATTTTTTTTTTTTTCAGTTTCATGTATTTCTTCTAGTTTATTATTATTTTAGGTCCTAAAGAAAGTCTCTACATCATTTCAATCCCTCATATTTTTCATGTTAGGATGATCATGCTACCTACTTGTTTTAATACTCAATCAAAATTTATTTCAATTTAAGATGATCCCTTAATTTTTTTCCCAGTCTCCAATAGCTTTTGTTCCAAGCCTAGATGTAGCAAATGTTCAACATACACAGGGTCACTTAACAACCTTAATTTATTGGTTTTATATAGGACTAATAAATTTTTAGGCTTGTCTTTTGAGTTTTATACTTTGGATTTCTAAAATACATTTTAGTAGATTATTCTTTGACAAGGATGCTTTTGATCAAGAATTAGGAACTTTTTCAAAGTTTCTTGAATGTATTTTAGTAGATTATCCTGACAGATTATCTGGATTCATGTCTCATGTTAATAAACCAGCCAATCATATTTTGGATGTGAGAACATACTTGATTTTTCCTTTCTATAGGTTGCAAAGCTACTTGAATGCAAATCTTCATGCATTCATCTCATTTATCATGACAGGGAGCTTACACAGGATTCGCTGGTATGTAACTATAATAGAATTTCTCTGGTGGCTTTTATTTTGAGCAGGTTTGGCTTTTAGTTTTTATACCAATAAAAATTTGGATTACCTACATGAGTCTTTCATTCATGTGCTATAGGTCCTTTGGCATTGTGAAGTAACTGATGAAAATCCCATATGTGCTTCAGTAAGTTCTTTACTTTCATATGTAGTCCTTGTAACTGCATTTATGTTGGTACAAAAACATTAGACTTGGTATTCCTTGGTAATTTCTTGATAGACTATTGCAATGTATATTGCATATTGATTGTACTGGATTCTTGCAATGTTTCTCGGATATACTGCATATCGATTGTACTTGATTGTAAATGCCTAATTTTTGCATGTTTAGGTCAATGTAGTAAACCACAATATAAAGGTCATGGATGAACAACAACTACCAGGTATTTTGATTTTAAAGAACACACAGGTTTGTCTATGTTACATGTAAAATCCTCATTGGTTTTTGTAAATGTCTCTTTGTAACTCTTAAAATTTACTCTACTGCAATTGCCTTGTTTGTGGAACAGATTTATGACATTCTCTTCGAGTTGGCAAACACTATTAATATTGGTGTTCGAGAAGTGAGTTTTTTATTTGGGTCGTCTTTCTCTCAATATACACAACTACATGGTAATTTATTTTAGTTGCATTTAGCTACAGTTTTTGATTCAGAGTATTTGAATTCATTTTTGTAGGGTGTAAATGGCCTGTTGGCATTGCTACCAACACATCCTGTGCTGTTGGAAAATTTTAAGGTGTGCCATTTTTCTAGCTGTGCATTTAGTTAATTATCTAAAACGGATTTGAACTTTTTATTTGTTTTTCAATGGCTGGGGAGAAAAATTGAGAGATTGTATTACATTGCATCATATTCAATGCTTATGATTCTCCATTTCTAGTTCTATTTTAACAATGCATTTATGTTAGGGATTGCTTCAAAGGAATAAAAATTAAGCTCAAAAACTATTACAAACACAATTTGCTGCTAACTCACACCTTCTCTACACTTTACAGGTCATTCCTAACTCTCTTTTGTGTAGTTACATTTATTTATATTTATACTATTCATATTTGGTTCTATTGGCTCTGCTTGTTTTCTAGAGACACACTGGTCCTTTGTTGCCAATTTTTTTTTCATTATGAGTTTTTCCTTCACCTGGAGATGATCTTGTTTTGAATCAATAGTTGTATTTATATATTTGAATTAAGTGAATGAATTTCTTTGTTCTTTAGAGATAGTGTGTGTATTTTGTATGCCCTATGTGTTGTAGTTAAGATTGATAATAATTGTAAGCATTTCATACTTTTTAATCTCATTTCATCCCTGAAGTGGTTGTATGACTACTTGTGCAGATTCTAAATGGTATTGTCATGCATGTATCCCATTCTTCTGATGAACACACACTTGATTTCCGAAAATGGTTTTTAAAATATGGAGGATTATAGTGAGTTTCTCTCTTATGTTCTGTCTAATATGAGAGAAATACATTACTTGTTTAGAATGAATATTTTTCTCTTGTTAGTAATGGATTGAAGAGTTGTGGCTAATATGAATCTTCTTAATTAATAGTGGTGACAGGCTCTAGTGTTAGCTTGAAAGTAGATCAAAGACTCCAAACAAAGTAAATTTGTTTGCACTTTCATTGTCTCTTTTTTTGAGTGTTCATGAACAATTATTGATTCAGTTATGGGTTCCATGAATCATTTATATCAGATTCAATTCATAAGTATATGTTGTTACCCCTTTTACAATGCTTTTTTATATGCTTCTTTGTTGTTTACATTGACTTCTCGAACACATCAAATAAAATGAACTGGTCCGAAGTATCCATGAGATGCCATTTTTTAGTTCAATGACCAAAAGTTGTACAGACAGTGTTACAACATTTTCCTCTTGACATTTCAGCTACATGATAAAATTGAATGAGAAAGCTTTCATTTCCAAATAAATAATCAACCTTTTATTCACTAAATTGTCTACACTTATACTTCCATCAAATGAAATATTTGATGGAAGTATAAGTGTAGACAATTCATTAATTTATAAATATAAAGTAAACGAGTATATATTCACCTTCAAATATGTTATATATTGTTACACAATATATACTCATTTGCTTTATATTTATAAATTTCTTATTATTAATATTAATTTATTAAATTGTATATGAAATAATTAATATTATAATTACACTATTTTTTAAGTTCTTGTTTTTAGGCTGCAAATATGTATATATTTATGATTTTTATATGTTTTTGTATGATGTATCCAAATGAACCCAGCCTCCAATTTTTTTGTTGTACTGGTGTACCATGCCCATGTACCCATACCCATACCCATACCAGTATTTGATTAGGCAACTTAGCATAAAATAAATACCCCACCTCATGATGTACATAATACAATGTCAAGTGCTCTAGAATAGGCCATAGACTAAGCATCACATTCATCAGAAGGAGTACACCTACCAAAATTGTCTTTTTGGGCTTATTAACTTCAATAAGGGAAAGAAGAGCAAGCTAATATTTTTTATTTTCCATCAGAAAGTTTGGGGTACACACATTAACATATTTGAAGGTGAATATATACTCATTTACTTTATATTTATAATTTCTTATTATTATCATAACATAGAAACCATTACTTATAAATATAAATATAAATATGTTATTATAAATTATATAAATATAAATATGTTATATTTGTATTTATAATGGTTTCTACAGATAGTTCCTTACTACTTTTTGCATACTCTTACACTATTTTCTAACAGTGAAAGGATCTTTCTCTATTATTTATGTGACCTCTACATCCAACCTTATTTGTTACTCCTTTACTGCTAATATGAAAGCCACAGAGAAAGACTACATTGTTTCCTCAATGACTGCTCTTAATGGCTATCACATGTTGCCTTGATACATTTTTGTCTTTGTTCTTTTTTTATATGTCATCATTGATAGGGTTATGTTGACTGCATGGGGTTATGTTTCAGAGCTTTAATACCACTTTTTTTGTACATCCCAATGTATTTCACCTTTGCCTAGTGCTCTCATATTGCATTCTTTGTTTTTGTGCATTAGCTACCTTTTTTATGTGTAACAGTGTTGTCATAACCTTATGTGTCTGATATGCATGCATGGTAATGTAGTGTTTATATGTGTGGCCTTTGTATTTGATTAGTATGATGCTAATAGTAACATTGTAAGCACTGCTATGAGTGTTGGTTTTTTTAGTAAATTAGATTCATGAATGGTTCTTGGAATCTATGCTTACTCTTATCCCTCTCCCCTAGTCTCTTTCTGATTGACTTTATACCTTATGGATGAAAATAATCATCTAGACTACCAGGCCTCTTGATCAGCAAAAATGTGAGACTACTAAAGATAATTTTCAAGGTAAAACATTCATAAGGTATCATTGCAATTATTTTTGAAATTTTCCTTTTGCAATTATGTTAACAAACACATGCAAGTAATATTTAAGTAAGCAATGGTTGTTTTATTATGCAAACAAGGGTAATCATTACCTATGAAATATAATGTGTTATTTTTTTTCTTTTTGTAGAAATGTATTGATAAACTCAAAGAAGGGGATAAAGTTAGGGTGTTGGATCCATTTGATGGTGATGCTATGGGCATTGGGTGGATTCAATCCCTATCTATTGTACATGGAATCAACTTGAAAGGAACAAGATATGGAAATGTAAACATTTTAAAGGTCACAATTAGCATACCCCTTGTTTGTGAAGACAAAATAGATAGAGTTGTTCGTATAAAAGAGAAAGAGAGAACCTTCACATGGCCACTAAAATATTTACAAAAAATGACATAGTTGAACATGTTTATCATGTACTAGTTGTTAGACATCTTGGATCACTACTTTATGCAGTATTTTGAATGTGTTGTTCAAGGATCTTAATTATCATGGTGTATTTGAAAGAGTTGGAAACTCTTAGACAACTATGAGATCATTATTTTTATTGCAGATTACCTTTATTTATCATGATGTTGAATCAATCTTTTAATTCTAGCATGTTGTAGCTTATTCGTATATGTAATATTTTTATTTGTTTTTATGTTTTAGTTCAAGTTTAATAATATTATGTTAGTTTTACATTATAAAATTTATGGTATTTAATAAATTATTCATTTCATGACTATATTTACTACCAATTAATGGAAACCACTAAATACAAGTGACTAAATTAATGACTAAATTAATGACTAAATGACTAAATTAATGACTAAATATATGACTAAATTAATGACTAAATATGTGACTAAAGTAATGACTAAATATATGACTAAATAAATGACTACCATTACTAAAGAAATGACCAATTAATAACAATCAATGACTAAATAAATCACTACCATGACTAAATAAATGACTAGTTAACAACATTCAATGACTAAATTAATGACTAAATAAATGACAAATAGTTTAGTCATAAATTTGGTCGCGTTATAAATGACTGGCAATAAACTACTAATGGTCACGTGACCAAAACTAGTCATTTATATGCAATTTTTAGAAGTTTATTTAGTCATATATTTTTGTTTTTGTACTAGTGAGTTGAATCAATTTTAATTTAGGCAATAGATCAATGCTACATACATTGAATTTTGAACCAATGTCAATGAGAGTACATCTAGTACCAACTTTAGTAATGTTGATTATAATCATTAGAGGGTATGCTTGCTTTTGTACTTCTAAGGGCTAGAGTTCTTGAGGATAGAACGTAATATTCAGTGAATATGCATGAATATGAGTTATCAACACATTAACATCCATCAACCTAGTGGAAGAAGGTAAGAGGTTCATTTTCAATGCTTCTCGAAGCATACCTTGATAAACCGGAGTAGACTGAAGCAAGTCCCATAGTGAGATCTTGGTCCAAGTAACACAGAGTTTCTTGATAAGATCGTAATCACTAGGTGCTTTATCTCTAGTTTTAGGTGCTTGAGGAAGGATTGATTGAGAAGATGGTAAAGAAATAGGATGATTAACATTTAATTTATTATTTCTAGTATTATAAGTATGGGCTACCGCTCTATAAGAGGGAGCCTTAGAAAGGTGAGTATAATGATTGTCAAATGGAACACTATTAATAGAAAAAATCCTTTTAAGAGGACTATCCAAAGTCAAATAAATGACTGGTCTCTTAGGCCTTGTAGGGGTGGTAGAGACATAGATGATATTTATGAATTCCTTACAACTTATAGAGGAATAATTTGAATAAATATGCACATCTATCTTTGAAGGATCTAGTGTGAGCGGAGATTCATCATTCGTTAATACATCATCTCTAGAAGAGAAAGAAGAGATTCATCATTCACTAATGCATCATCTCTAGAAGAGAGTGCATTGGAATAAAGAGAGGGTAGAGTAATGTTAAGAAAAGCATTGATGATTTCATCTTCTTGCAACAAAATATCCTAAGGTGAGGAATTTCATGAGAAGGATCAAAGATAAAAAGTGATATGAGAAAAGCCAAGTCACCATTGACACATCCATGAAATGGAACATCATTAACACTTTGAATAAAATTAGAAATTGAGCTGATAAAAGAAGATATTAACTTCATTTAGAAAATAATAAGTTCAATATAATAAAAACTTCCTAAAAAGTCTACTGAAGGCTGACACATCACATTTACAATATGAAATAGGGTTCAGCGCATCACCCCAATATTTTTTTGGGGAAGGTTTTTTCACATCAAGTTCACCAAAATGTAGAGAAGGGGGATTCACTGCTCACGATTCTCTTTATTCTCAAGAGATTCCTAGGGAACAAACTTCCCTAAACTACCTCAGACTACCACAAGGAATAGAGCGAGAGTTTCATAATCAAAATGAGTAGGTCATAAAGATTTACTAGACAAACTAACAAGCTTTTGGCCAAAGGATTTCAATGCAGTGAATGGGTAGCAACACAATGTACTAGAGTCCCAAAGGCACATTGGCATCTCATATGGACTAGAAATAGAGAATGTCACAGTAAACAACAAAGTGACTACTAACAATATGACTAATCAGAACTTCCACAATGCAGGGAATTAATAGAATATGATAGGATTGAAATGAAGTAAAGTAAATGATAGAACTAAAGAGGATAGAGAAAGAAAATGCTCACAATAGCCCAAGTAATGAAGCCTCTAGAAAATGAATATCTTCAATACATGCACACATAAGACTGAGGAAAAATGTTGGGGTTGTTAGGGGTATACCTTAGTCAAACCCCTATTTTGGTGTTCCCACCTCCATGGATAGCAAGATAGATAGAGAGAAATAATAAGCGTAAATGAAAGGAAAGCAAGAGTGATAAAAGAAATCCCTGCTCAAGGAGGAGAACCTATATCATGAAGTATAGATGCAATAGATAGGGGATGTGAGAAATCCAAAGATGCTCAAAGATACAAGGCATAAGATCGATATCACCTGAAAGGCTTGAGGAAGCCAAGGAGAGAGATAATGTAAGAGCTTGAGAGTGCTATTGTAGTTGAACCAACAATTTTGTTATTTTTTATTGACTTCTCTTGCACTCTTAGGATATTTCACCTAAAATGAGAGAGATAGAACCTCAAAATTGAAGTGGTTCACTCAAATAGAGGATTGTATGATGTGAGTATGACTAAATGAAATGTTGTAAATGAAACTAAATAATGAAATTGACTGATTTGATGCAAAACTGATGTAAAATGCAATGTTTGAAAACATAGTGAGATATGCAAGAATGAACTAAAACATGAACAAATGTAAATTTTTTTTGAAAGAGGATGATTAGAGTGCACCTTGAGGCATATTGAAGACTTGAGAAGATTTTGGAATGATGGTAAAATCACTGCAAATCACCAGTGGGACTCATTCACCACTGATGGCGAATTAGTCCTACTACTAGTAAAATCTCTTGAAATAGGTTTTTGACTGTCAAGCACTAGAATCTGACAAAATCACCTTTTTCAGCCTTAAGGTGGGACTCATTCACCACTAATGGTGAATTAGTCCTCCTCCAAAATTCTATGAAATCAAAGGTCAATTATGTAGCTCGAAATATGCACTTGTCTTCTTGTCGGGTTGACAAAGTCAAATCTGCAGAAAATGGACTGTAGATTGTCTCCAAGCTTGAAATAGGGTTGAGTTGACTTGAAACACTTTGTTGACTTCTTGTCCACTTTTCAACACCTAATTGCTTAATAAATATACATACAAAAGTCTACAAACACACATACAAAAGGGAAAAAATGGTTAAGGGTTAGAGTATAGGGATTTTCCTTAGTCAAATCCCACTTTGGTAATCAAACCCTTAATGAAGAAATGGAATGAAATGAACAAGGAAAGATGAATAAACAAAATGCAAATGTACTTAACTCACCACAACCTTGTTGAAGAAATCTGAAATTATGTCAATGGTTGCTCCAAGATGCTTGATTGGATGATGCAAAGTGCTCAAATGCTAATTGATGTTTAGTGAATACAAGTGAATGAGGAGATTTAAAATGAGGATAAAAACACTTATTTATACACATCTATGCCCTAATAACCCAATAATACCTCATTACAGGCCAACATAAGGTATTTTTAAATACAACCTGAAAGAAAATTTGAATTATTTTGAATTTGGAGCCAAGAGGGACTCATTTTCCACCCATGGCGAATGGGTCCCACCTGGGGCTTGTAAGTGGGTGTCGGGAATTATCTTGAATTTAATATTGTTTGTCTGGTTTACATTAAAAAATACACTTAATTAAGCCTTATGAGTGCATAAAGGGGTCAAATAAAGCATTAGAAAGGTGTAAATAGTGAAATTAAGCCTAGAAAAGCATGAAATCTTGTTACAAGAGTTTACAACACTTTAGAATAGGACTTGATAAGTGATGAAAAGGTGATTTTTAGGTGAGTTATAATGAAAAGAGTCTAGAAAAGTGTAGAAATGTGTTACAACACTTCACAACACCTTCACAAGATGTCATAATTTGAATATTTAAGACTTAATGTGAATGCATAAGTTACGTTGCAACATTAAATCAAAGTATGACAAGTCAAACATCACAGGAGAAAGACCTAAAAGACCATGAAAATGTCAATGATCCATTTTTCTATGGTTCATTTATCCCCCACTTTAGTAAGAGGATGAACTTGCTTCAAACTCATAGTAAAGTAGCTATGCATATCGAGAGGGATCCAAATGCACTTATATTAGCAAGATGGAATGACAACGATTAAGAGGGATGATCAAGCCCCGAGGATGAAGATCCCATGGAAGACTAAACATAAGAACAAAGGAACACACACGTGAAATAGAAGAATAAAAGGGAGAATCAGATCAATCTTCGATCATTTGTCCAACTAGTTGTGGATTAGATCTAGGTTGTTTTTTTGAAAAAGGAAATGCATACTCACTCTAGGGTGATGGAACTCATGGCGGTCTATTGGGTGAGAAGACCCAACATACGCTAGTTGGTATGCACTCACAAACACATAGGTGGCTATGGGGAAAGTCATGCCACTAAATGGGATTCCCACTCAACCATATCAAAGTTATACCTCCTAATAACTTTAACAAGGTGCCAGAAGGGAAAATGTTGGTTCAAACTTCATTTGACAAGAAAAGCTCTATATGCTTAGAACTCTTTAACAAAGAAAATGGTACCACAGGCATGCAAGTTGCATTATGAAAGGTGGAAAAAAAGAAAAAATGTAAAAGATGTTCAAAGGAGTCTTGTTAAGTTCATGCAAGGTCTGTCACTTAGGGAACATTGTGTCTAATGTCTCCAAGAGAGGACCAATCAAAGAATAAATTATTCACAACTTAGGGGATGCAGTGTGTCGCATCAGGCCACTAAGAGGAATGTAATCTACTAAGAGAGATCACACTTATGAAGGACATCACTTCTAATATCATCCACAAAGTGATGAACGCATCATATGAAGTGACAAGGCTACACTAAGAACCAAGAATGCAAATGAGATTATTCCAATGCTTAATGCCCCCCACTTTAAAGGAATTGCTACACACCATTCTATGAGTAATTACTTTAAATTTGCAAAGGAAAAATGCAAAAAGAAAACAAGACATAAGAGCCAAATTGGAAAACCCCTATGCCAAGT
Source organism: Sequoia sempervirens (assembly GCA_007258455.2). Classification (NCBI taxonomy): domain Eukaryota; kingdom Viridiplantae; phylum Streptophyta; class Pinopsida; order Cupressales; family Cupressaceae; genus Sequoia; species Sequoia sempervirens. Next base: position 628,895,713 of record VDFB02270651.1, read on the forward strand.
AATATGTTTCTAAGTTAGGTTGCTTCATGTAAATGAAAAATAAAATAAAAGAAAAGGAGGGTTTCCCCCTAGAAAGGAACACCACATAAGGGATCTATGGATTTGGGGTTAGTATGTTCATTGTTGCAATGTTTGTATTAAAGAGCTTGGAACTATCATCATTCCCCAAAGCACATAGAACTAGAAGAATGATACAACTTAGAGAGAGAAAACAAAAGAAAAAGAAAGTCCATTTTGGGTCAACATGGAAGAGACATTGTTGTCTAAACGCTTTGCATTGTCCCCAAAAGGAAAAAAACAAGCGAAAAGAAAACAAAAAGGCAAAAGAAAAGGAAAAGATTTTCGGTCAACATGAAGGAGACATTTTGGTCTCAATGCCTTGCATCATCCCCAAAAGGAAAAACACAAGAAAAGATAAAAAAGGAAAAGGAAAAGGGACCTTTTGGGTCAACATGGAAGAGACATAGGGCATCTCAATGCTTTGCATCATCCCCAAAAGGAAAAACACAAAACAAAAGCAAAAAGGAAAAATAAAAATGTATGACATATAGAAGAATAGAGGTACAAATAGAAGAATTTCACAAAGAGGGAGAACATCAAACACACATTACAAGGGAACATGTTACACAAATATGATCAAATCAAAGAAAAGATAAATTTTAAAAGGAACAAGTAATGCAAATTTAAGTCAACCATTAACCAAGTTATGGACTTCGCTATCTTAAGTAGTCTAAGCAGAAGGTGAATAACACAGTTAAGAGACAAAGGAAAAAATTGTTATGAAGACAAGGCTAACAAATTATTTCCTCCATAGAGTGTAAGACAAAAATGAGCCAATATCGGTGATGGGAAAGGATCATGCAATAGTGAGAATAGAGAATTCTACAACTATGGCATGATGAGAGGGATTCAGTGAAGTGTGTATGTGCTATCCGATAAATTCAATAGGTCCAAGATCCTTATGCTGATCCAATATACGTTGTAAAGCTTTACACTTATTAGTATGATTTCCAAGGGTGTACTGATAGGCACAATACTTGTGTTGTCTTTGGAAAGTTTTATTCAAGTAGGGGATGGGAGAGTGATGGGACCATGACGAAGGAGTATTTGCAAAGCTTCTTCATTATCAAATGGAAGACAAATTAATTGAAAAGGTTTATCAATAGGTGAGATTGAATGTGGTGAAGCAAGACCAAGGGTGATGTCTTTCTCTTGGTCATTGTGATTAGGCAAGGGTTGTTCACGAGGAAGGAGGATGTTCAAGTTAGGAGGAGAATCAAAGATCACTATATCATCATCTCAAAGTCTCTAATATTCAAAAGGAGGCTTGTTGTCATGAGGAGGATCTTTATATCCTAATCCTATTGTTCTTTCTTCTATTGGTTTTTGTTTGAGAAGTTGGTGAATGTTATGCTCATTTGTTGTATCACAACCTTGTTTACTTAGGATAATAAAGCCTTTTCCATATGTTTCTTCAAGGTTGATGGAAGTTTTTGTGACTTTGTTATCATAGAATGGTCAAGAGGATGTGGTTGTTTAGAGGAACTGGGTCCACTTGATGGAGGGAACTTAGGTCCTCCATTTGTTTCAAGATGTAGGTATCCAAAGTGATCAGGAGGTGCAACATTAGGAATATCTTGTGACTTCATGGATGGGTAAAAGGTTGCATTAGCTCCAAGGTTATCAAGGAATTAATTGAAGAACTTGTTTGTGCTATCATCATTGTCTCCAATGATGTCTACATCATGAGGAGGACAATCATGAGGAGTTGAAGGAGCATGAGGAAGCTCAAGGTCATTAGGATCACATCCAAAGGCACAATTGGACATGTCTACTAAGGATTTCAATGAATTCCAAAACTTATTAAAAGAAAAACCATGATGAAAATGAATAAAAGTAAACTAAGATGCAAGAAAGAAGAGAAAACAGACAATCTCAAAAGTATAACAAAAAGTAACTACAAAAACCTATAATGTAGAAAATACCCAAAAAATGCCTAAAAATGTTGTTTAAAATGTGCAGGTGGACTGATTCACCTAGGGTGGCAAATGAGTCCAAGTATGAATTTTTATTTTATTTTTTAGAAAATTTAAAATGATTTCAATGTTTTTCAGATGCAAGATGAGGATGCAAATGCAGATTTTCTAGTTTTTGAATGATATGGTATGCAAAAATGAAGTCTATATGAGTCTTTCACTAATGCAATTTGAAAAACCCTAGGATGCAAAAATAATGCAAAATACAATGCAATGAAGTCCTAGGATGCAAATGCAAATGCAAATCAGAAAGATAAAGTGTTTTATATGCAAGTTCACCAAAATGAACCAACAATTATGTTATTTTCTATTAACTTCTCTTGCACTCTTAGGATCTTTCACCTAAAAGGAGAGAGATAGAACCCAAAAATTGAAGTGGTTCACTCAAATAGAGGATTGTATGATGTGAGTATGACTAAATGCAATGTTGTAAATGCAACTAAATGATAAAATTGATTTCAATTATTGATGCAAAACTAATTTAAAATGCAATGTTTGAAACCACAGTGAGATATGCAAGAATGAACTAAAATATGAGCAAATACAAAACATAATTGAAAGAGGATGATCAGAGTGCACCTAGAGGTAGATTGAAGATATGAGAAGATTCTGGAATGCTGGTAAAATCACTACAAATCACCAGTGGGACTCAATCGTCATTGATGGCGAATCAGTCCTGCTACTGGTAAAATCTCTTGAAATAGGTTTTCAACTATCAAGAACTGGAATTTGGAAAAATCACCTTTTTCAGCCTTAAGGTGGGATTGATTTTCCACTGATGGTGAATAAGTTCTCCTTCAAAATTCTATGAAATCAAAGGTCAATTCTATAGCTCAAGATCTGCCCTTGTCTACTTGTTGAGTTGACGAAGTCAAATCTACAAAAAATGGATTGTAGGTTGTCTCCAAGCTTGAAATAGGGCTGAGTTGACTTGAAACACTTTGTTGACTTCTTGTACACTTTTCAACACCTAATTTCTTGATAAATATACATACAAAAGTCTACAAACACACATGCAAAAGGGGAAAAATGGTTAAGGGTTAGAGTATAGGGATTTTCCTTGGTCAAATCCCACTTTGGTAATCAAACCTTTAATGAAGAAATAGAATGAAATGAACAAGGAAAGATGAATAAACTACATGAAAATGTCATTTTAACTCACCACAACCTTGTTGAAGAAATCTAAAGTTATGTCAATGGCTACTCCAAGATGCTTGATTGAATGATGAAAAGTCCTCAAATGCTAATTGATGTTTAGTGAATACAAGTGAATGAGAAGATTTAAAATGAGGAGAAAAACACTTATTTATACAAATCTATACCCTAATAACCCAATAATACCTCATCATAGGCCGACATAAGGTATTTTTAAGTAAAAACCCGAAAGAAAATTTCAATTATTTTGAATTTGGAGCCAAGAGGGACACATTCGCCACCCATGGCGAATGAGTCCCACCTTGGGCTTGTAAGTGGGTGTTAAGAATTATCTTGCATTTAATGTTGTTTGTCAGGTTTACATTAAAAAATACACTTAATTAATCCTTATGAGTACATAAAGGGGTAAAATAAAGCATAAGAAAGGTGTAGATAGTGAAATTAAGCCTAGGAAAATATGAAATCTTGTTACAAGCGTTTACAACACTTTAGAATAGGACTTGATAAGTGATGTAGTGGTGATTTTTAGGTGCATTATAATGAAAATAGTCTAGAAAAGTGTAGAAATTTGTTACAACACTTCACAACACCTTCACAAGATGTTATAATTTGAATATTTAGGACTTAAAGTGAATGCATAAGTTACATTACGACATTCAATCAAAGCAAGACAAGTCAGACATCACAGGAGAAAGACCTAAAAGACCATGAAAATGTCAATGATCCATTTTTATATGGTACAATAGTGAGCTATAGAAAGCAAGATAGCGAGACAACAGAATGTCCAAGAGAGAATCCAAGAAGCTAGAGAGAAGCTAGAAGAAAGTGATAGAATCCAAGAAGACCAAATGGATTGAAAAGATAGCATTTAAAGTGAGAAGAGGAGGGAAAAGAAGCTTCTCAAGCCATTACAAGGCATCTTGGGCTGTTACCACTGACAAAAGTAGCTATAAAGTGGCAAGGAACTCAAAAATGACCATTTGAATGTTAAAATGTCACAGGACACTAGTGTGGTGTGTGGACGTCCATGTGGTGTGCTAATATATAGAAATATCATGCTTCAAAATGATGAGAATGGGAAAAGCACAAGGTTTGACACAAAGATAATGCATGAAGGTAGCTACTAAAAAGAAGTCCTGAGCATCTTGAGAGGGGAAGAAGGCAAATGCAAAGGCTAAAATGAGCATACACAAGTACTAGGGGAGTGGACACTAAAGTGGATAAAATAATGCATGTAAAATTGCGAGGGGTGTAATTTTATGATATTACAAGTACATAGCTTATTCAATGAGTTTTTCAAAACAAACACCTATTTTGGAGTGAATTTGATAGTACTTTGTTACCTGCAAACAAACTATGCATTCTACAATGCAAGGAATATAATATATAGAGAGATAAAATCCAAGAGAAGCATCTAGAAAAGGATGGGAATCCAAATCCACATGTCACAACATCCCACACCACATGAGGATTTGGACACATGTACAATATTCCCTTACACCTCTTACAATTGTCATATGATTTGATTCTTCCTCTTCAAGCTTGGGCACCCTTAAGATGCTAATAATAGCTTATGACAAACACCTTACAACTATCATAGAATCCATCATAAAATATTTCATAAAATATGTCATACTTACAACACTTATAGCTGTAAGAGAATCCATCATAAATGACCCAAAATATTCGATTCTCTTACACCTTGTCAGAACCCAAATTGGGTGCCAACTTTCTCCATGCATAATGATGCCTTATGACATGTCATGGAATTTTTCATAAGTCAAAGATTCTAAAGTGGGATGCCTACCTCCACTTGGGATGATATATTATCCAATCACCTCTAATGGGGATGCCACCTAGTCGAAGGGTCCCAATTTATGACATGACATTGTAGGCAAACAAATAATACAAATAAATACAATAATACATAAAATTAATCATGTTAGGACTCTAAAGTTGAGATACCTTAATCCCAACAATCTACCACTAGCATCAAGTCAACTTAAATAAAATAAAGGTATGGGGGTAAGTGCACCAAATTGTGACACAAAAATGGATCTTAAGATGTCACTTTTTTTTTATATCAGTAAAGTTTGATGTTCATGAGAAAATGAAGATAGTTACACTCAAATTTTTTTTGATGAATAGGTAGCTATTTATATTAATTAAAGTTAAAGATAAATATTCACAAAAAAAGGATGGGTGGTAAAAAGGCACACCATGAGAATCATATGGGCAGCGCCCAAAAAAACCAACAGATCACATGGTCCAAGCCCATAAGTCCAAAATTACAAAGTAAATAAAAAGGCCATTAAGTAACCAGAGCAGTGCTAACAGAGCTAGGAGGGTCTCTATCATCCACATTTTTCCCCCATACATCAGCGGGGTCTGGAGTGACGTCAGGAGGAGGACCCCAACCATCATCAACATTTTTTTCTCTTTATCTTCATCCTCGCGTCGAGGAGAGATTGCAAGCGCTAGACACAAATTTTTTTTACCAGTGGTTAGCCAACAAGAGCCAAAAGTAGGAGGGTCATCAGAGGGCCACTCGGAATTGCCACCGCTGCTCCCCAAAGCACAACTAGAAGGGCCACCCTTGGCTAGCCCACAACAGAGGAGAGCGGTTTCACCGAGGAATGCTAGAATCTCACCAAAGTGGAGGCTGGGAGTGGGGATGTGGAGAGTGGCTCCACTCCCAGCGCCTAGAGGGTGATCGACCACGGGAAGAGGTGGGTGAAGTAGGGACCCGAGCAATAGTACAAGGGGCATTACCCCAATGATCCAGGAGAACCTAAAGGTGAGCAACTTCAAGTGCAACTTTGTTAGCTTGCACCTGAACCTGTAGAAGAACATTAGAACAAATGATAGCTTTAGCATACAAAGATACATGAATATCCATTTAAGTATGTGAAAAAATGCAAGCATTTATGTCTTTCCAAATATTGAATAGAATTTCCACTCTGAAAGTGTGCTAAAGTTGGAAGAATTTTGTAGGAAAACTAGGAGAATCTCCTAGTAGCACCATATGCCAAGAGAAAGGCTCTAGCCTAAAGGGTTGAAAAAAATCATGAATCCAAGTCCAAATTTGTTGGGCTCTAGGAAAAAACCAAAAAAGATGCTTAAAATTCCCAGCTTGCCCACAAAAAGGGAAATGAGGGTCATGGACCCCCAGGTGAACAAGTTAAGAACCCACAAGCAAGCCTTGGAAAAGAATACACAAAGTAAAGTGGGAAAGTTTTGACTCAACACTTGCAAACCAAGTGGTAGAAAATATTTTATGCCAGACATGAGCAAGAGATTGAAGAAGCCACCTCTGGTTAAAACTTTGAATCATAGGAAAATGTGGTGAAAGCCACATGTAATAAAGTTGAGGCTTGTAATTCTTGAAAGGGGTGTCAGGATACCACTTCCAGTCTTTCCACCAAGGTTTGGTCCCACGAATTCCAACCTTATGAAGTATTTAAGAAATAATATCATTCACCAAACCATCATAAGTAGCACGGTCCTGGTTGTGAAGCATGTACTGGGCACGAAAAACTTCCCACGACATAATATGCATGGTGGGTCTATGAAATATCTTTTGTAGGGTTTGGGTACCCTACTTGTGAAACTTGAGTGCCTTAAGCCAAGGAAACTTAGCCAATGGCTAACCATTACAAGAAAAAAGAGGCAACCACCAAATATTATACTAATTAAGAGAGAGCCCATCTCGAAAACCAGATCCAACCCAACGGAGCCAAGGTTTGAGAGCCTCCCAAGCATGCCATATACTTTTGGCCACAAATATCCCAACAATATAGATTGGTTCTTCCATGACCAGAAGGGTTTGAAAGCCAATCCCCTTCTAGGAAGGTCTATGGATAGGGAAGCGAGATTGAATACCATTCCTGAGAAGAATTTTCCAGGCCTCGTCCCTAGTAAGGGCACAAATAATCCATTTAACACATAGAGAAGTCCCTTATTGTTGAGTGGACAACAACCCAAGACCCTCTGAGTCTCTGGGAAGGTAGCAAAATTCCCAAGCCACACAGTGACACCCTCTATGAGACTCAAAGGAGGCCCAAAGAAAGTATGTAAACAATTTCTCAAGCTTACCATAGGTAGCTTTGGAAGGGGCCCAACAAGAAGAGTAATAAACATGAGTGGCCACCAGAACTTTGGAACACACTTGAAATTTCCTTACCAAAGAGAGGGGCTTGGTAATCCAATAAGAAAGCTTTTGCTCGACCCTGGAGATCATGACTTTCCAAAGCTCGGCCAGGGACACCTTAAAGGAAAAAGGAATTCCTAGAAACCAAAAAATTTCTCCTAGCCCAATCCACTTCCAACCATATTGCTGCAACCAAGGCAGAGAAGGCAAGATAGACTATTAGTAGCACAGAGTTTTATGCCATTGAATGGCTAAGCCAAAAAAAAGACAAAAGGTATTAAGGCACTCAAGAGCCACTGCAATGGAATCTTCTTCCTCTAGAAGAGTGAGGAATGTTACACTCAAAATTTGAAGATGCAACAAGAACAAGAGTTGAAGTGCTTTGAGTCTACTTTCTAAGCTATTATTTTTAAAAAAATAATGAAGATTAAGGGTTTTGAAAAAGGCTGGCCACCAAAAGTGGTCCTGTTTTTATTAAAATACAACATAGCATATATTTTGGCCTCCCTTTTTTGTTCTTTTTTATAGAATTTTAAAAATTTGAACGGTCAGAAATCAACTAACACTATTTAGTTTATCCTAGTTCTTTCGTCTAATTTTTTAATTATGAATATATAATATTTTATGAATTTTTGAAGTGGACACATCTTGAAAAGATAAAATTTGAGTGTGCTTCCCTCTAAATTTTATGGAAACTAATCGAAAATCATATTTTTTCATTGTGTAAAATGGAGTCTAGTTTATAAAAATGTAATTTGTTTCAAAATTTGATCGAGTAAAAATATATACTAAAATTAGCACATGGTTATTGACAATAAAAAAGGCACTAACAAGAAAATTTATGGATGAAAACCTCAACATAATCAAAATTTTAAAAAAATATATGGTTATATAGGTAAGAGATCCTAACATCATCACATTTTTTTTATAAACTTGCATTAAAAAATATGCAAACCTGATAGGTAGCATGACCAAAAATGGTGAATTTTTTTTACCCTTTCAGAAAATCACTTCCTTGGCATGAAATGGTCGTCCAACCCTTTGGGTTGCTATTTCCCAATGCAGGTAATTTGGAAAGCGCCGAATTTGGCACTAGCCAAATGAAGTGCATGATGACTTTTTGGAATGCATTTTTGTGAACTCTTTCATTTTTTTGTCTTTCTCTTTCCCTTTCTCTATCAAGAAAACTATAAACATGAAATAAATGTTTAAAGTATAAGTTGAATTTAAATATGGACATTTACTTTCTTGAACTTTAATTTATATTTCATGTATATAGTTTCAAGATGTTTGAGAGTGGTTTTGGATTTCTTGGAGTTATAATGAAAATTATATTTTTTGGAAGATCTTATAATTTTTCATACTTGGTTAAATTTCAGTAATCAAGAGGCCAAATTCTAGTAATCAACAAGTTGTGTTAGCTTTCTCTCTCACTCATTTTCATCTCTTATGCTCTAGACCTATCCCTCTCTTACTATCTCCATCCCTTTATCCAACTCTCTCTCCCTTGAGCTCAAGAACTACCTCTCCACATGTCCATATCTCTCTCTCCTTCTCTCTCTAATCTTTATCTCCCTCCCTCCTTCCCTCTCTACATATCTCTATCTCCCCTCTCTTTCCTTTTATCTCTATATGTATCTATCTCTAATCTCTATCTTACGTCTCTCTATCCCTACCTCTCCGTATCCCTACCTCTCCCTCCCTCCCTCCCTGTCTCCTCTTTCTCTCACTCTCTCCTTCCCTATCAACTCTCTCTCTCTCTCTCTCTAGTTCTCTCTATCTCACCTCTCTCTCCCTCCCTCCCTCCTTCCCTCTATAATTTTCTCTATATCCCCTTAGCTGGAATGATAATGGTGTTGATGATGTCAACCCATAGCATTGGAGTTGTTGGAAGCCTAGAGTTGTTGGCATTGATGTCAACATAATGTTGGTGTTACCATTGAAGTTGATGTCTTACTTTAGTATAGTTGTAGAAGTTGTTTTTTATGAGATTGTTGGTAACATGGATTTGTTATGGTTAATAAGAAGTATTAATAATGTTGTAGATGTTTTGTAGAGATGTTAGTAGTGTTTTTGATGTAGTTGTTTCACTTGGTTTCCAAGTACTTTTGATAGAATTATTTCAATAAAAGAGAGTTCAATGTGATAGAGTGGAACAATATTCTACTCTGTATTTCTTCATGGTTCAATATAATCCTATGTGGTTTGGATATAATGTTTAAAGGTGTTCAAAAGTTCTATATCCAGAGTTTCAGGTCCTCAATCATTTTGGAATCAAATTTATATTTGATAGTGTGTCTATCTGGTCAAACAAGATGTCTAGGAGAGATGACATTACTTCACATTTTTTCGTAGTGAAGGTTCTTGTATTATAGATCTAGGAATGTGCTTATATATTTTTTATCTACCTTATCTTGAATTTTTAGGTTTTGTGGTGTTTCACAAGGTTGTTTGGTGTGTTGGATGTCTATGCCAATGTATGGTTACACAAAATGAAGGTGTTCTTAACTTTCAGGTGGTTGCAGTTGTAGTGGTGAATATTTTGATGATGTGGAATATTTTGAGATGTTTTGGAATTTTGTAGTGTGGTTCATGAGATGTTTCTAGACCTAGAGAGGCATGTTTGTAGTCAATTATTAGTGTTAATGTAGGTTTGGCTGACCTAGCATGCTAACGCTAATTGTGGAGGATATTTTTTTCTCATGGAAGTGTTGAGAAGCGTGTTAGTGTATATTTAGGTCCTAGTTAAGTTGTGGCATGGTCTTCCTTTAATTTTTTACATTGTGGAAGTGTTTGGTTTTGACCTATTTAATGTTGTATGGTTGAGGAGCATACATTTCCTTAAGGATGACCTAATTGAGATTGTTTTAGGTCATGGATGGTATAAATACAAGGCGAGTTGTTGTGTGGATTAAGAAGTGAGTGTGTGTGATGTGAAAGATGCAAAAGTGATCAAGTGTTGGGATTTCAGTGTGAGCCTTAATGCATATGACTCCTAGATGCAATGAGTAGAAGGTGTTTACATGTTAGTCTATTGAATGAGTTGTTTGTGTGTTAGTGGAACTATATCTTTAGCATAAGAGAGATGCATTGTTAGCAGTTCAAATTGGTTTTCAGCCACCCCTTCTTCTATCTTCTTTCTTCTAAACAGTGAGTCATTTGGTAGTGAGACCTTCTTTCTTTTGGATAGTGAGCCATCTATCAGTGAGCCTATTGCCTTTTTTGTTGCTATTAAATTATATTGTGAGCTACTCCTCACTTTGGTTTTTCCCTTCTTGGGTTTTCCACATAAATGTGGCATTCTTATGTGTTTGATGTGTTTGCATTACTTTTTCTCATGTTTACATTCTATCAATGCATAATAAGGGTTTAATGGTTGATAAGAGTTTGAAAGTATATTGAGAGATTGAATGTTTTGATGTACAACTGATTCACCTCCCCCCCCTCAATTTTTCTATGCATCTAACATAAGGTTTACCAAAAAATGAGATATTTATCTAGGACATGTTATAATGCAGTGACTTAAGTAAGAAAAATCCCTTATTATGGGAACTATCCTTTACAACACAAATATATTTATATTGTTTGAAATTACATACCCATAGGAACTTCCAAATTATAATTTTCACTCATAGTAGCATCCATTTCCACAAATATTTTAGTTCATATTAAATCCATTGCATTATCCTTAAACCTAATCTAAAAGGTGCCAAATTGAATTAAAGTTGTGATTCTATGAAATATTACAATCTTCTAAGAATTAATCTCACTTTTCCCCACATTTGAATATCAATTCCAAAAAATCCAATTTTAGGAATTTAGTGCAACCATGCTAATGTTAGGCCAACTACACTAACATCATGTGTTAGACTACAAAGTAAAGAACAAAAGGGTTGTAGAAATTTTCTAAGAACCCATGAATTTATCCATTAGATGTGATTTAATATTACAACTTTCTAAAGTATTACTAATTGGTTCTCTCATTTGTATTTTTTTTTTCTCTCCCATGAATATTGTCCAATTCATTTAAGTTCTCTTTAACTCAAGAAACAAAGTTCCTAGAAGGGTTCCAAGTTCTAAAAACGGAAAAAAATTAAAGAGAATCTTTCAATAGTAAATTTTCTTTTTTAAATTTTTTTTGCATACTAATTTTTCAAATATAATTTTCCAAGCTTACACAACCTATTATTTTCATGCTCCCTTTATCAGATATTCAACTCTCATGATCATACTCTAGAGCATTCTTGAATATCTTGGCTAGATCTTCAACACATATATTTATTTGAATCCTATGATTAAATGTTTTTGAAGAGATCCAAGGATCAAGATCATCCACACTAGTAAGAGTCTCTATATTTATGAACATATTTTGGGATTTACTTTCTAAATATTTATTTGATATATTTTTGGTTTCTATTATGTGATCTAATAATCTTTGTACCAAAAATCCATTGAATTGATCACTATTCTTTTCACTAATGGTGTGGGTTTTCATTGTTTTCATCTACATGTATACATTTTATATTATCCTAATTTAAAAAGCAATTGAAGAATATTTTTCTTCTTATTCTTCTTAAGAGAAGAAAGTGAAGTAGAATCTCTCTTATTAATATTCACTTGTGTTTATTTTCCCTCTGTATTGCATTCTCTAGATTCCTCTAAATCTTGAGTTTACTTGTTACTCAAGGAGGATCTTTCCTTATGGTTGTGACTTTGATTTCTCATCCAAGACTCAAATAAAACATATTGTAAAGGGTTATCTTTGGAGCCTCTTCTTTCCTCATGATTTTCACTCTTAGTTTTTGTAAAATAATCTAAATCCTTTTACACTTGTACTAATAAAATAAGATTTTCCAATAGTGGCATAGTGTGATGGTTTTAAGTTGTGTTTTTCTTGTCATCAAGGTTCAAACCCCACTAGGGTGTTATTTTTGAATGTATAAATTGGGGATGAGGTCCCCCATTTGTAACCTCACTGGTTCATAGCTCTGAGTCAAAAGTGTTTACCCCTTTATAAGAAAAATAATAACCTAATATTTTATTACTTTTGATTCATCCCTTGACTTAAGGTATCCTTCCTTCTTTTCCCTTTTTATTTTATTTATCTTAAGTATTTTGTTGCATTCAAAAAAATATATCTTACATTTGACACCTTCTTTGGATTTTGATCTATTTCACTTATTTCTAAAATTATATATTATGTTCACACACATTTATATCTTACTAACCATAGTCACAAAATCTAAGCGCACACACACATATTAAAATATACTTGGCTAGACATGGAGGTCAAAAGACAAAAATAGTGGCTTGGCAACTTTGGCAAGCTATTGTGTAAGCATCCATTTTTCAACTATCCCAAACTTATGTATTAAGATCATGATATTTGTAGTCATAAAAAGGATTTCTTCACTCATCAACTATTTGAACATCAAGTTATTCAATTATGGATTAACTATAGCTTATTATTAGATTATTTTATTTTACCAGTAAATTTTTTATGATATTTGTATTGTGCATCATTATTGTGCAAGTTTTTTTCTACTCTTATTTATTTATTTTTGCATAAAGGACACATGTACATGTTGGCAATCAGGATTGCACCCTTAGCCAAGTTAGACTTCCTTATCTTGTTACAACATGGAAACGCTCTCTGATTTGTGGGTAAATCAATGAGAGAGAAAATCTCCTGAGTGGGATGGTTCCCTCAATAAACCACTTAATCTAATAGACCTTCAGGAAAAAGGGGAGAAGGAAAACCTAAAATAAAATATTTTAAACCTAAAGTGATTCACCAATAAATTGAATATTCTGACCAAATTACACTCACAACATTATCTCTAAAACTTTGATTCTCACAATCCCACCATAAAATTACCTAATTCAACAGTAATTTGCACAAAGGCTCACTAATGGAACACAAAATGAACTTGAATTCTAAATAGACTCTTGAAACAATATTCACAAAACCAAGACATAAACAAGATTCAACTCTTGAATCATAGTCAACATCAATTGATATTGTAAACTTTAGACAAGAAAATTGGAAGGAGAAGCCTGTTGTTTTATTGAAATGAAGGAGTACAACATCAAAATAAGATTCAAAATAAGTTTACAAGTCTCTCTTCAATGAATATGAGAGCAAGAAAAAAAATTCTAAATTCTTGAGAAATTAAAATTTCTCAAACTTATAGCCATCAAGTGACATCAATGGTGAGAATAGAAAAATAAACTTCATATGCATCTTAGAATGGCATCTTTTTCCATTTTCGAGCTCAAGGAAAAGTCCTGAAAAAATAGTGCCATAACTTGCTCCAAGCTGCATCAAAAGATGGAAGCTTCCCATCTCCAAATGGTCCATCCAAAAATCCTCAAAATCAGGTGCAAACAACTCAAGAACTAAAAATAGAACGTCTAGTTTGTCATCTCTTTTTCAAATCCACCTAAGAACTCCAACTCAAAATAAAAAGTTCCCATGAAGACTTAAGTGCACCAACTACATTTTAAACATTCAGAAACACTAAGGTAATTTATAGAAACATTACCATTAGTGATGTTTTAGAATCATCTACAGTTTCAGAAAACAATATAGAAACTCTCCTAATACATTTCATTTTTGCATCTTGAGTTCAAATATTTTGATTTTTACAGTTTGAGTAAAAAATAATATTTGTAAAAAATTAGAACACTATGTGACAACTCCTATACCTTTGATTTTTCTGACAAAAAATCATAAAAATGGATTATGAGCCATAGACTCAAAGAAAAAATAAGGCATGGACAACTTGACCTAATGTGTATGTAGACCACATAAAAAACAAAAGGGCAAGGTATGGTTTTTGTTTGAAAAAAAATCACAAAAAATTCCTAAGGCATTTGTTTGACCTAGGAAAACATAAGTGATGAGGCATTAATAAGCATTTGGGTTTTTAAAAGAATGTGATTAAAATCACGTTTGAATTGAGTGCATGGGGAAACACTAACACCAAAACTGACCCCTATCTCACATTTTGAACATCATTCTCCACTTGGAAACTTGGGAGAAAATAGGGTTCTCCACTTGTCCACCATGGAGAACTAGGGTTCGAGCTAGAAACTCCACCATTCAAGCTTGCATCATGTTGATTTTGGTTGAATCTCCCTTTGCATTTGATGGTAAGTCTTCTATCACCATTTCGATGTATTTTTTTCCATCATTTGAATGAGAAAATTGGCCTTTAGGTCACGACCATGACTATTTTTTAATGCATTATGTGTGTTTTGTGCTTTTGTTGTTTCTTTGCTTTGTTTGGCCACCATGAGAGAGCTCTATAAAATTTTTTGTGAAAAAGTTTGGCTGTGGGCTTGGACTAGTTTTTCACCTACAGTCATGGTAAGTTTCATTCTCCATCTTTAAAAGAACTTCCCTCTTAAATAAAAGCTCGATTTGTGAGCTTATTGAGCAAAACAAGTGAAGAATGAATTTTTCTAAGATTGGCCATTGTATAGGTTGTGGATTCACCATATATGTTTCTTGTTTCTATAAAAAAAATAATCTTTTTTGGGCTAAACCGATGATGTAGAAAGTAATGGCATTTGTAAAAAGATAAAATATGGAGAAAACCATACATTTTGTTTTGTTTTTAGGGGCTTGCAAACCCTTCATGGTCGCAACCATTATGTTGGATTTTGTGGATGTGTTGCTGATATGTGGTTGTCATTGATGTCAACAACATTTGGTGTATTAATGGTTGTATATGTTGAGTATATTGAGAAAATTAAAAAAGAAAGTGTTCCAGCTTCTCAATGGAACTGTGCAGATCATGAAGACGTCTTGTTCTTTATGTTGAAGTTCAACTACTGTGGACTAAAAGGTTTATTCTTAAGAGTATCTAGATCATCTACCGAAAGTTTCAGAGGTCTACATATATACTTGATCATGTTGTGGTCTGATAGTATCTATGTGGTCTTTGTCAGTGTTTCTGAGTGAAGTTTCTGTGATTCTAATAATCTAAGTTGCTGCGGATATTTCTCTATTTTTTCTTGATGTTTTTGGATGCTTCTAGATTGTGCTCTATCTTTGTGGTAGGTCCACATTAATTAATGTACTCGTGGTCAAAGATCT
This sequence comes from Sequoia sempervirens, assembly GCA_007258455.2. Taxonomy (NCBI): domain Eukaryota; kingdom Viridiplantae; phylum Streptophyta; class Pinopsida; order Cupressales; family Cupressaceae; genus Sequoia; species Sequoia sempervirens. The sequence continues at coordinate 628,911,158 of VDFB02270651.1, forward strand.
TTTCTTGTGTATATTCGGTTTTTCATGTTCCTGGCAGACATGATGATGGTATCGTGTTGTAGATCTTTGAGCTGAAATTAATTTAAGTATTTTTGTGTTGGAGATATTAATTTGGGTCTCCACTATGTTGTGGCCGACCTTGGTGGATTCGCATTGAAAATTTAATTGTAAATTTGCGCTGACATTATAATTACATTTTTTTTTTCTCTGACCAACTAAGTTGAAGTAATCCATTATGTAGATATATAAGAACAATTGTTTCATCAGTTTAGTGTGTGGAAAAGGTACTTTGTGTTTTGGGTGTACTCTTATGTGTTTATGTGCAAATATCATTTGATTGCAGAGTAGAGTGTGAAGAAGATCTAGCGAAGTGTTAAGTAGTTTATGAAGGAGTTTTTTGTGCTTAATTGGAACTATAATTAGGCTTGTGCAAAAGCTATTTTCTCAGTTCATACCCTTTAGATTTTAATCCTATTTTTTATTATTGGGCAGTAAGCCCCTTCTGTAATTGAGCAATGAGCTCTAGGCAGTGTGCCTAAATGCATGTGCATTCCCCTTTATTGATTTCATTATACTTTTATCAGGGTATAATACTATGGACTAACATCCACTGTGGTTTTTCCCCTAACAAGGTTTCCACGTAAAAAATTTTGGTGTTCTCTATCTCTCTGATGTGTTAATTATTTATGATTAATTGCTTATTCATCATATCTAAGATTAAATTAAGTAAAGTTTGAAAACTTTATTATTTTGAGACAACTAATTCAACTCCCCCTCTTAGTTGTTTGTCCTTTTTTTTCCAAAAATTGGTATCAAAGCAAGTTCCTCTGTAGAAGTCTAAAATTTTGAGGTGATCCAAGATAGCGACATTCAAGAAGGACATCCTGGGATTTGATGGAACTAAATACTCACTGTGGAAAGTCAGGATGCAGTGTCACCTAAGGTGTATTGGTGAAGCCTACTGGAAGATTACAAAATATCCATATGTTATTCCTCAAAATGGCCCCTCCACTACTGATGAGATCAAAGATGTTGAAAACCTGATGAGATCAAAGATGTTGAAAACAATATCAAGGCTATTGAAGCTTTGGTGAGTGCTCGGACAGATTCAGAGATGGAAAATGTGGTAGGACTATAGATAGCTCATGAGATTTGGATGAAGCTAGAAACATTGTATGAAGGAGATGCATAGGTGAAGATGGCTAAGCTACAAAGTTTAAAAGGAAAGTATGAGAATTTGAAGATGGGTGAAGATGAAAATGTATATGCATAAAATTGGTCATATTTAATTATTCCTGACATTTAATTAAATATTTAATATTTAATTATTTCCTCTAAAATTCTTCTATACGTAATTAAATTTATTTAATTTAATTATAGTATTCATTCATCCCACCATAATTAAATAGATCTATTTTATTTAATTATTCCACATTCTACTTGATTAAATTAAATAAATACATTTTATTTATTTAAGTTAATTATCATCTTTTGAATTTAATTAAATCTTTTTAATTAAATTTAAATATCTCTTTTCTTTCTATTTTAAAACTTTCCTCTAATTAATTAAATACTTTTATTTAATTAATTTCATTCTTTCAAATTTAATTAAATATTTTATTTAATTAAAGATTTTCTGCTTTCTTCAAATCATAATTAGATATTCTGTTTAATTATAAAATCTTCTGATTTCCTCAAAATCTTAAATATTTATTTATTTAAGAAAAAATCAACATGCACTCATAAATAAATAATTGAATTAGATAATTCATTATTTATCTGATCATAATCTTTCCATTCTTTTCTTCTAAAAAGATGATTTTTAAATCATCTCATCTTATCTCTTCCATTAAAATGGAAAAATCTGGCTTTATTCGTTTTCTTCTATTTTCTCTTCAATCTCATTTATCTTCAACCGTTTGATATGTCAGGAATTATCATGGCTGTTGACCAAACCAGCCAATCAAACTCGTTCGAAAACTCTATAAAAGCATGTGCAAATCTAATCCTTGGTTAATATCCACATACACTCTGCATAATCGCTCACATATGCACACTTCGTATTTACATAGCCATATTTTCATCAGCCTTTGCATGCATATTAGTTTTAATAGCATAGCAATATTTCTCATACTAGCATAGCTTTCTTGCATTTTGCATATTATTGCATTTTTAGATTTCATCTCGTTCTTCATGTTGCCATTTTGTTGAGCTCTACCTGCTGATCTGAGAGCCATTTTGAAGCAACAAAACGCTGAAGTTAGAGGAGGATAAGACGGTTTCGAGAAGCTGCTGTTACGGTTTGCGTATTTCATTTTTCTTTTACAGCTTTTTCGATTTAATGTTTTATTAACATGTGTTTGAATTTTTATTTAGATTTGATCCAATTTTCTCACACACATTAATTTGGCGCCCACCGTGGGGCATTTACCCCATTTTTAATATCTACTTGCAGGTTTTATTGATTTTTTTGATGCAGATCTGACAATTTTTGGACAAAACTGCAAAGTTTACCAATTTCTTGATATCTTCTACACAGAAGCAAATTTTTCTACAATATTTTTATAGTCTTTGAAATCATCTCAAGAGGCTACAGTAAAAAAATTGAGAGTGTATCATTGTTTTTGTAAAAGTTATCGTAATTTTATATTGTTTTATAAAATTGGTTTTTTGAATGCAAATCAGTGATTTTTTTAAATTTTTTTACATTTTCGGAAATCTATTTAAATTATAATGGGGGTTTGTGTTTTACAGATTTAATTTTGAGGTCAATACAGTGCGAAAAAAATCCGATCTTCATTTTCTATGTGATTTCCATAAATCCGCGTTCTTGAGAGCAAAATAGAGAACCTTTCTGACTTCTTTACATTTCTGGAAAGCTCTCGGAAAATTAATAGGGATCTCTTCTTTGAGTTTTCATTTTTTAGATCAAAAAAATTGTCAAAAACTGAAATATAATTCGGCTATGCCAAAAAAAAAAATGTCTCTAAAATTGCAATTTGTTTTGATGAGTTTGTTTAGTTTTTTTTTGGCTGCATTATAATAATTTTTTTTTATCTTGTAGGTGAATCACACGGAGCTGGAAAAGCATTGGGATCAATTAGCACCTTTGAAGATTCCTACAGCGCCTCGGATGTCTGTTATAGCACACTTTTGAAAAAGGTTGCAAATTGTAATTTGTAATTTAATTTGACTGAATCTGATGCAACCGCAGACAGTAATAACTTTAAAAGAATGAAGCAATCCTAGGGTAGTCACATCTGGATAAAATGAAGCAATCCTAGGGTAGTCACATCTGGATAAAATGAAGCAATCCTAGGGTAGTCACATCTGGATAAAAAGAAGCAATCTAGGATAGTCACCAAACATTTGAATCTTGCAGTTAAAATTGAACAATCTGTTTTTGGTGAAGCAATATCTTCACCTAGATTAGCTCATCGTTATTTGAGTTTTAAAAAGAACATTTGCTTGCTGTGATTGTGGCAATAGGTCTATGCTCTCCCCTTAACTGGGTGATCAGAATACCAGACTTGCCTTTTAAATTCATGCAACGTTATTTTTCTTTTCAATTACATCCTTTAGATAGCCTGCCATAGTGGGAAAAAGTACTCACCCTACGGGAACGACTCAAGTGGGTTCAAGCCAAAGCCAGGCTATTCCGCCCCACTATAAAATTTAAAGCGAATTTGGGGAAACCCTCTTTTGCCGGTAGTGTGCAAGATAACCATCCCCAAAGCCTTTGTTCTAAAGGTTGGGAGGTCTCCTGAGGGAGTTTATTATTGCCGCACCGAACGAAAATCCTTACTACGAACCTAGTGTAGTGGCCAGCCGAGTCAGTTACCAAACATTCTGATAATCACAGTGCAAGGGGAGGGAAGAATCTGCCCCCAAGATACTCACCATATAACTGCCAAGGACCGTTTGCTCAGGGGACCCAGTATCCACTTCCGTAACTCTGAGTACGCGCCTGGAAAAGACAAAAACACGGGCGCCCCTTCGAGGGTGACACGGCTGTGTGAGTCGACGAAGTTCTAAGATGTGGGCTGTTGATTACTAGAATGACCTACTTGATCGCTTAAGAGTGAGTCTGTCTGAACTGTCTTTCATGTGCAAAAACCTGTGAAAACATTTGATGAAAAACATTTTTTGATCAAACACTTCATGTTAGTATAGTGCTTTAAGGAACAACTGTTTTCAAAAATGTTTGTTGTGTCTTCCATTACATTAATTTAGATAAAGAGATAATTCAAAAGAAACATGAAGAACAACAACTGAAAGCCACTTAAGAGTTTTTGTCATATCATTGCTTCAAAAACTTTTCCAAATACCTTTCTCCATGCTTAGGGATTGGAAGTCAACAAAGTTTCCCAAGAAATCAGTTTCCAAGAGAATCAAAAAACCTAAGAAACCCTTAGGATACAAGAAAACACTACAAAAGAGGAAATTCTTATACAAAATTCGACAAGTCTTGATTCACTATCGAGGATTTCTTCACAGATATCAGGATTTTGTTAGAGGATTCACTGATGAATATGCTGTAAATCCCTTAGATTCTCGAGCTTATTATCAAAGAAGAGCTTTATCACAACAGCACAATCATAACCAACCTCTTGAATTTGACAACATACCACAACCTTCCATAGAGTATCCTTCACATCCCAATCAAATCCTTCATTAATTTTGGAACCTTTCTTCAAAAACAAAGATCAAAACCTTAAGAGTGCATCTCTCAAACAACTTTCTTATTTTTGGTTCAACTTCCCCAACAGGATTCAGAAATCCTTCATCAATTGGAAGCCACAATCAATAAATTAGGAGCATCCTTGATCATATCATAAGATTCTACATCTTATCGGATCATTATCATTGCACTTGTCAAAATCGTGATCTAAGTCTAGAAGAATTTTTCAAAATCATATGCCTATCTTCACAAGATCCCAATTCAATAAATTGAAGGATAAAATTCAACAAGAAGGACATACTCAAAACATTCAAGAGGAGGGTGAAAGTAGCAATTCTCTTTACATCATGAATCGTAATCCACTTTTTGACAAAGATACAGATAACAGAGAAGAAAATCCGTTCCATCAATACAAAGACATGAACCGAACACAGATAGATAGTGATGAGGAATAAGATGAGGAACGTCTTAGAGAGGCTGAGCAAGATCCAAAATTCCATAAAGCTATTGAAAAGATCTCGCAGCGAGACAAGGAAAAATATTTTCGCTATCTAGCCGAACAAGGGGCTAAGTTACCTCATGACTTTAATACTGAAAATTTGAAAAACAAACCTGAAGAAAAACCCCTTTTTGATCTTAATGCCTTGACCCAACAAATCAAGGCACTTCAAGGACAAGTTAAAGAATTACAAGGGGGAACAACCACAAAGAAATACACTCTTGAGGATATTTGTCCTTATCCTTTTGACTAAAGTCTAAACATGATTCCTTTTCCCCAGCATTGTGAAATACCAAAATTTGATCGCTATAATGGGAAAACGGATCCAATTGATCACGTTAGAGACTTCAGGAACATGACATTGGAATTCGCTCATGAAGATACTTACTTGTTGCGATTGTTTCCTAGGAGCCTTGGAGTTAACTCTATGGAATGGTTATCTAAGATTACACCTCCTGTCAAGACATTTGAAGAATTGATCAACCTATTCATATCACAATATGCTTACAACATACAACACCCGATCACCATGATAGATCTTTGCAAAGTTGCACAAAAACCTGGTGAATCCTTCATTACGTTTCTACAAAGATGGAGAAGAATGTTCGCCAGATATCCACGTCCTGTTCCTGAAAAGGAAAAGATAGTTACTTTCATTAATAGTTTAAATTCAGAGATGAGCTATCATTTGAACTTACATTGTCCTTCTTCTTTTGAGAAAATGATTGAAGATGCCTTAACCATTGAAAATGCTTTGGTCAAAAGAGGGATAATAAAGCATGACAAAGAAAATCCCAACTCATCCAACCATCACAATAATTAGGACAAATCTAAATTCTCGACTCGCAACAAAAATATGGTGAACGATGGTGTTGTTGAGGAAAATCAGGCCTCAACCAAGCCCTTTGTCCTTAGCACTCCAAACACTCACAACAACAATGTCAACTCAATTACAAATCACGGAAATAATCCTCCTCCTCAGAGGAACAATACAAATCAGCATTCAACTTCCCATCAAGGGACTTCAAACAACAACCAGGGTTATCGAGGAAACAATAACAATCACAATTCTTTAGGAAACACCTCAAATTCAAATCCACAAAGATTTTCGTTCTTCTCCAATAGAAGATCTTTCACTCCATTGGGTCAATCCCTAGAATCCGCATTCAAAGAGTTGATGGCCAAAAATGTTATTACTTTACCGCCTCAACGAAATTATGAACCCACTATAAAGCCTCCATCGTGGAATGAGGCATACTATTGTGATTATCATCGATGTAAAGGTCACCGCACCAACAACTGCCAAGCCTTGAAAAATGCCATTCAAGACTTGATTGATAATGACATCATCACAGTAGAAGGAAATCAACAAACCAATGCAGACCACCAAGCATTTCGCAATCCTTTACCTAATTATCAAAAAGGTGAGTCTTCTGAAAAAAAGGTGAATCACATCAATGATGACCATATCATCAACCATCTCTATGCAGATGAGGAGCGGGTGAATGTCATAAAAGTCAACCAGAAGGTGGAATATCGAGAAGTCAATGCAACAACAAGAGCGCAAGCCAAAGTGGTCTTAAAGGGTGCCTCCTCGAGATCCATTGAACCTCCACCTCAACATCAATATGATTTGGTCAATCAACTTCGAAAAACCCCCGCTCAAATTTCTATTTTTGAACTATTAAAGATTTCTCCGGCCCATAAAGAAATTCTTGAAAAAGCCCTTATTGAAACCAACGTATCTACTGATTTGGATGTGAATCAATTTCAAGCCATGGTAGGGCATTTGTCCTCGCCCACTTGTCTTTCATTTTCTAATAAAGATGACGTTTCCATAACCCATCCTCATAACTCCTCTTTGTACTTAGAAGTCATGGTCCATAAATTTCACATTAGACGAGTTCTAATAGATGGAGGTGCTGGTTTGAACATCTGTACTTTGAAGTTGGTAAAAGCCTTAGGATTTTCTGAGGACTCTATTGATTTCAAAAGAAAGATTACCATAAAAGCTTATGATGATGAAGAAAGAGAATCCAAAGGTCTAATCATGCTGCCAATCAGAGTGGGCCCTGTTATAAAGAATACTTTTTGTCAAGTACTGGATCGTGATCTGGCATATAACATTTTGTTGGGTCATCCTTGGATCCATGAAATGCAAGCCATCCCATCAACCTACCATCAATGTCTCAAGTTTCCTTATGATGGACAAGAAATCACGATACCTGCTGATAATTCCAACACTCAAACTTGTGCCAACATAAAGGCCAGTCAAGATACTTTGGTCCCTAATAATCGAGAAGCTCATACTAGTACTTCTCTAAATATTGACACACAAATCAGTCAATTGACCAATAGCTTTGACAAAAAGATGAAATTCAAGGATCATGGAGTTGGAGAATACTCCCTTTGTCTTATCAATTTACCTACATCACCTCGATCACATGGACAACCATCTATCAAGGAACATCAAACATCAGCAGCATCAACATCAAAGTAAACACCAATAGAGCCAATTATAAAATTTAATGGACAATTCATCAAAGAAAAATTCCCCATGGAACATCCTGAGGATATAGAAATTTTAAATTGGCTCTATAAAGGTGAAGATGAAGCAGTCTCTAATGTCAAATTACCCATGTACAAATATGGAAAAGGGTACTCAATCATGCAGAAGATGGGCTATGATGAAGGTCCTATCGGAAAAAGGAAGGAAGGAGTAGTTGAACCTATTCACCTTCACGGACTTGCTGCAAAAGAGAAAATTGGATTAGGTTATGATACTCACTCCAAAGAAAACACATCCAAACAACTACATGGCGCTGTCTTTGCATTGCAAGAAAGCTCAGATTCGCAAGAAGCATGCTTGACAACAGTTCATAATTTTGTGGATAACAATTCTGACATAGACTCGGCTGAATATGAATGGGACACCATTTACAATGATGAATTTTGCAGAGATAAAGAGGTTGATGTAATACACCAGTATGCCCCAACTCTAATTGAAGGTGAAGGGTCAGGGTCCCAACCACAAGAATCTGAACCACAAATCAACTATGATTCTAGTGATACTAAGTTAGATCTAAATGAACAAGATTATCATGAGAATAGTATCATCATTGACTCACGTCATACCTCGGATCCTACCGATCACTCTGTTATGACCATGACCATAGCCGATTTCACACAACCTAACGATCCTATACCCTTGATTTATCCGGATCTCATTGATTGGGATTCATCTAAACCTATCAATATACCTATGTTTCCAAGTGATGAAGCTATCGTAAACTTCCTTTCCGCAGATGATACAAATGATTGTTCCACCAGTGATTTTCGACAGAGTTTTTTATCAGGAGAGTGTCAAGTCTCCTAGCTGCAAAAGTAAAAGCAAAAAAGAAAGATCTAATGGTGAAAACCAGAATCTGGTAGTATTAGATCAAATAAAAGATAAAATAAAGAGCGTATCTGATGGTGAAAACCTCTTAGAGGCACCAAACGATGGAAATTTTGACACTCTCCTGGAGCACTACCATGAGCGATCGCCTATTTTGATTGAGTCTACAAATGCTGTCGATCTCGAGACTTCTGACAAACCAAGAATTTTGCAGTTAGCCGCATCTATGACAGAGAAAGAAATACCAAAGTTTATGGAATTCCTAAAAGCAAACCAAGTCAATTTCGCATGGTCTTATGCTGACATGCCTGGTCTGGATCTTGATCTTATCATGCATCATTTATCTATCAAACCAGGGGTCAAGCCGGTAAAGCAAAAACTCAGAAAAATGCACCCTCATGTTGCATTATTAGTTAAAGAGGAACTGAGAAAACTTCTTGATGTGGGCTTCATCAGACCAATCGACTATGCATAATGGATCTCCAATATTGTACCTATATCCAAACCGGATAAAACTGTTAGAATATGTACAGATTTCAGAGATCTTAATAAAGCATGTCCTAAGGATGTTTTCCCACTGCCAAATATCGACACCATAGTTGATCTAACAGCTGGCCACACCATGTATTCATTAATGGATGATTTTTCTGGATATAACCAAATCAAGATTGCACCCGAAGATCAAGAGAAAACAACCTTCACATGTCCATGGGGAACTTATTGTTGGAATGTCATGCCTTTTGGTCTGAAAAATGCTGGAGCTACCTACCAAAGAGCCATGACTACCATCTTTCACGACATGATGCATGTCTTCATGGAAGATTATGTGGATGAAATATTGGAAAAATCATACACCAGAGAAGGACATCTTGAAGTATTGTCCAAAATATTTGCAAGATTACAGAAATTCAAAGTTCGCCTCAACCCTAAGAAATGTGTTTTTGGGGTCAAGTCTGGAAAACTCTTGGGGTACATTATTTTAGAAAAAGGAATTGAAGTAGATCCAGCAAAATTTCAAGCAATTATGGAAATGCCCCCACCAAAGAACATCAGTCAGCTAAGATCACTACAAGGATGACTTTAATCTATACGGAGGTTCATTGCACAATTGGCTGACAAGAGTTTACCATTCACACATCTACTGCATAAAAATGTTCCTTTTAAGTGGGATGACAAATGTGAATTGGCTTTTCAGAAAATCAAAGAATATCTAATGACTCCACTGGTTCTCATATCACCAGATCTAGACAAATCACTCATCTTATACATTGCTGCAACAGGAACATCTCTGGGGGCACTGCTAGCACAAGAAGACACTACCGGGAAGGAACGTGCAATCTACTACATCAGTAGAACATTAACAAGTCATGAGCTCAACTACACTTCTATTGAGAAGGCTTGTCTGGCAGTAGTCTTTGCTTCACAAAAGTTTTGGCATTACATGCTGACCCATACGGTCAATTTGGTTTCGAAGATTGATCCACTCAAGTATTTGTTGAGCAAGGCCTCGTTGACAGGAAGGTTAGCGAAACGGGTAATGATTCTAAGTGAGTTTGACATACACTATGTTGACCGCAAGGCCATCAAAGGACAAATTATAGCTGATCAATTAGCAGAAGCACCACTACAAGCAGATCATCCCTTGCACATTGAATTTCCAGATGCAGATGTCTTCACTGCAGAATCCAAACAACCATGGTCATTATACTTTGATGGTTCTTTCACTCAACATGGATCGGGAGTAGGCATACTTTTTGTCACCCCTCAAGGACACACCATTCCTCGTTCATATCAGCTAATGTTCCCATCCACCAACAACATAGCTGAATATGAGGCATTAATCACTGGACTCAAGATAGCACTGGAATGGAGAATAATAGAGTTACAGGTATATGGTGACTCACAATTGGTCATTTGTCAGATCAATAATGACTACCAAACCAAAGATGAAAAACTGCTACCTTATAAAAAGATGGTGGATGACTTCAAGAAATACTTTGTGGACATCAAATTTACACAAATTCCAAGGCTTGATAATAAAGCAGCTGACGCTATGGCTACGATCACATCATTGTTACAACTCCCAGAAACTCAACATCGTTATGAATATCTGGTGGAACAATCATTTACACCTGCTTATGATACACCCGAAAGCAAATCATTTGTCATTTGGTAGGATCTGATTCGCCTTGGTACAGAAAAATTTATGCCTACCTCAAAGATGACATGTTACCACCTGATCTATCTCATAACCAAAAATGCAACTTTATCCGCCAATCCGCTCGCTATACCCTCATCGCTGATACCCTTTATCACCGTGGTCTTGATGGTACTTTACTCCGATGTCTTGAACGCGAAGAATCTAATAAAGCTTTACAAGAAGTTCATGGTGGCATCTGTAGTACTCATTTGAGTGGACTGACCTTATCTAAGAAACTGATTAGAATGGGTTACTATTGGCCTACAATGGAGAGGGAATCATTCACTTTTGTGAAAACATGTTCAAAATGTCAGATTCATGGGAATCTCATTCATGCTCCTGCACAAGAACTTCAACCATTTACACCAACCTGGCCATTTTCTCAATGGGGGTTAGATCTAGTGGGCAAGATTCATCCTTCTTCATCAAATGGGCATAAATTTATCATCACAACAACAAAGTATTTCACCAAGTGGATTGAGGCAGTCCCTCTTACCAAAGTTACCGACAAACAAATATCCTCATTCATACTTAACTATATTATTTGGCGGTATGGCATTCCCAACTCCATTATTACAGATAATGGATGTCCATTCAAAAATTAGGATGTTGATGAACTTTGTGAGAGATTCCACATACAGCACAAATATTCAACACCATACTATCCACAAGGGAATGGCCAAGCAAAAGCCTCAAATAAAACCATATTGAAAATCTTGAAAAAGACTGTGAATACATCAGGGAAAGATTGGCACGTTCAACTCAATCCTGCTTTATGGGCCTACAGAACCAGTGTCCGCACGCCAACAGGGGCAACACCATTCGCCCTTGTTTATGGAGCAGAAGCTATATTGCCCTTAGAAGTTGAGATTCCCTCACTCAGAGTATCCTTGAAAGGCCTCACAACAGATGATGAATACAGAGTTTCCCGCCTTCAAGAACTGGAACTTCTAGACGAAAAGAGGCAAAGAGCTGCTGATCATTTGAAAGCCTATCAACAAATGATGTCTCGTAGCTACAACCATAAAGTAAAACCACGTACCTTTCAAGTGGGTGATCTTGTTCTAAAAGAGAATCCACACAATCAACAAGATAGAGAGAAGAAAGGAAAGTTCGAACCAAATTGGCTAGGTCCTTATGTGGTTATCGCCGTCTATGGTTCAGGAGCCTACAAGCTATCAATGCCAGAAGGGGACCTGTTTGACGAGCCTATCAATAGCATGCATCTAAAAAAGTATTATGTCTAAGGTGGTTATTATCATCAGAAAAAGTCCTGAAAAAATCCAAAAATCAAAAGTCTAAAATCAAAAATCAAAAGTCTGAAAAAATCAAAAAATCCGAAAAAGTCCTAAAAATCCAAAAAAGTCTGAAAAATCAAAGCCGAAAAATCCTTAAAATCCAAGAAAAAGTCCCCTGAAAAAAAAAAAAATAAATAAAAAAAATAAATAAAAAAATAATCAGAAAATGTCATAGGGTGAAAACCTGGCAAACAGGCAGTCTATTGACAAGAAAAATGCAATAAAAACAAATAGTGAAAATCTGGCAAACATACGCTATTTGGAAGCTCTCCATCTATTAGTTCATGTTCTGTATTTAAATTTTCATCCTTCTTTTTCATGCATCTTTTCCATCATCTTAGGGTCACACCAGCACCATGCTATCATCATTTGCCTTGAGCGATAATGTCTTATCATGGCTTGATTATTATTCACTTCAACAAGTTGTGTCGATACCTAGGGCAAACGTGGAGCATATTGGGGGCAATCAACTTTCAAATGGTAAGACAATGACATCAAAGCCAATCACGCAAACCAAAACAACCAACTCAAACCAAAACAACCAACCATTGATCCATATCACAGTAGCTTTCAGTTGTGTACCTTATCATGACTCATATCTAGATGATCTCTAAATCTGAATTAATGTTTGGAATCACAGTATTTCATTTTTGAACAATGGTTGTTTAATTTTTCGATATCATTTCTCTGGAGCACACTCGATGATGTACTGAACTAGAGTGGCAAGGAAAGAGGACGATTTTTCTTTGTCTGTTGTCTGGAGGTTAATCATTTATCTGTTGCAAATATGCCATGAGACGTGATGATTTATCATTGATGACAGTTCCAAATTTGCATCAGATAGTGGTTAGTCTTTGTCTGTTTACGCAAGAAATGCTCAGGTCATCTCGGTTCAATTATACCTAGATGCTTGTGTTCACTTGCTATATCAAAAATCATGAAAGTTGTAGTCAAGTCATCATTGGTGCTAATTTCCCCTTTGATGCTTGTACATACCTCCAACATTTTAAAATGCTCTATGATGATTCCAGAAAATATACCAACAAGCTCAACAAAATGGTCAGTTTCATTTAGTTGCATTTCATTTTAGATCATTTATACATACCTGCATAGTGGATTTGCACTCGAGTTTTGAAAGGATGATAATCACATCAATGGATGTCATGTCTCTTTGGACTGCTTGTGGAGGACATTTGAACATTTGTTTCATCATCACCTTTCACCTGCATTATCATTTATCATTTATCATTCATTTGCATATCATTTAGTTTCTCTATCATCTTCATCTCATTAACACTTTATCATTTTCATATTCATTTCATGTTCCTTTTATACATTCACTATTATTTCATTCATTATCATTTTCGTTATCATATCTTACCATGCAGTTCATTTCATATCATTATCATTTTCATACATGTCATTATCATTGCATTTCATTTTATCATTTCACTTAATCATCATTATAGAACATTTACATTCATATCGTATCGTTAATCATCCTATCATTTTCCATATCTTTTCATTTTGCAAATTCATTTGTCATCCTTTATCATCTTACATTTGAACATTCAAAAAACAAATACTCCATATATACATTTTCATATCATTTTCATAAGTCATCCACCTGCATGACATCATTAGTCTACATCATCAGTCATCATCATCATCATAAAAACATCATATCGAATCATCCTGCAAATCATGGTAGTCATCAAATCATTAAAATTCATATCAAAATCCATAACACAGAAAAAAAATGCATATCACATCATAAATGCACATCACATCATCACAAATCATCGCCGTTGCATATCATTACTCATCAAAAATAATACAAATGTCCAATGTCCAATGAAGCTAAAAATTCCAAAGAGCTACATGAGATATGACCAAAATAACGTACATGCTCCAAACATAATAGACATCGAGATGTGTGAATGAATCAATAATGATACATCAAAAATATCAGAGCCCCCTGATAGGGTTGGCCTCTGTGATGGAAGTCTTATCTCCTGCCCCAAGATCTTTGTGTGGTCCTGACACACCTCGATTTTGAAAAACTCAATCAAAATCTCTCTATCTATCAATGCCTCACAGCATGCAATCGCAACCCATATCAAAGTGACCAATATCAGTGACTCATCTCAAGTGACCCATATCAATGGCCCATATCAGAAACCCATATCAAGTGAACTATATCAGTGACCGATATCAGTGACTCATACCAGTGTATCATATCACAGACCCATATCACCCAATCAATCCTATCAGGAAAACCAATACACAAATTTATCTAGCTGGATATCATATCAATCTGATCTACCATCAATCACTATTTATTTTCTATCGCAGAAAGCAAATTTATCAAAAATGAAATCATTCATCTACTATTTGTTTTCTATCGCAGAAAGCAAATTTATCAAACACTTTATCAATCATTTACTCTTTGTTTTTCTATTTTCGGGAAGCAAAGTTATCAATTCATCATCATCATTTCATCATTTCCATCAAAAGGGGCATCATATCAACAGGGGCATCTTTTTCATCATTTATCGGGAGCTAAATCACTGTCTCCTTGGCGGAATATCATTATCCAATCTTCTTTATCATATTTTCAGACTTCATATCATTCGTGATTTACCTCCCGAGGGGGCATCATCAGCAGCAACATCGAAAGCATATCAGGGGCAAAATCTTATTTTCTTTGAAGCAATGTGTTTTACACATCACTTCAAAGAGGGGCAAAATGTATATGCATAAAATTGGTCATATTTAATTATTCCTGACATTTAATTAAATATTTAATATTTAATTATTTCCTCTAAAATTCTTCTATACGTAATTAAATTTATTTAATTTAATTATAGTATTCATTCATCCCACCATAATTAAATAGATCTATTTTATTTAATTATTCCACATTCTACTTGATTAAATTAAATAAATACATTTTATTTATTTAAGTTAATTATCATCTTTTGAATTTAATTAAATCTTTTTAATTAAATTTAAATATCTCTTTTCTTTCTATTTTAAAACTTTCCTCTAATTAATTAAATACTTTTATTTAATTAATTTCATTCTTTCAAATTTAATTAAATATTTTATTTAATTAAAGATTTTCTGCTTTCTTCAAATCATAATTAGATATTCTGTTTAATTATAAAATCTTCTGATTTCCTCAAAATCTTAAATATTTATTTATTTAAGAAAAAATCAACATGCACTCATAAATAAATAAATGAATTAGATAATTCATTATTTATCTGATCATAATCTTTCCATTCTTTTCTTCTAAAAAGATGATTTTTAAATCATCTCATCTTAACTCTTCCATTAAAATGGAAAAATCTGGCTTTATTCGTTTTCTTCTATTTTCTCTTCAATCTCATTTATCTTCAACCGTTTGATCTGTCAGGAATTATCATGGCCGTTGACCAAACCAGCCAATCAAACTCGTTCGAAAACTCTATAAAAGCATGTGCAAATCCAAGCCTTGGTTAATCATCCACATACACTCTGCATAATCTCTCACATATGCACACTTTGTATACTCATTTACATAGCCATATTTTCATCAGCCTTTGCATGCATATTAGTTTTAATAGCATAGCAATATTTCTCATACTAGCATAGCTTTCTTGCATTTTGCATATTATTGCATTTTTAGATTTCATCTCGTTCTTCATGCTGCCATTTTGTTGAGCTCTACCTGCTGATTTGAGAGCCATTTCGAAGCAACAAAACACTGAAGTTAGAGGAGGATAAGACGGTTTCGAGAAGCTGCTGTTACGGTTTGCGTATTTCATTTTTCTTTTATAGCTTTTTTGATTTAATGTTTTATTAACATGTGTTTGAATTTTTATTTAGATTTGATCCAATTTTCTCACACACAGAAAATATCACTTCTTTTATGCAAAGACTAAATGAAATAGTAATGGGTATTACATGTGTCGATGGTTCTCTGGATGAGGACGAAATTGTAGCTAAGATACTCAGATCCTTGCCTCCCTCCTACAAAATGAAGGATCACACCATTGAAAAGCTTAGATCAGTAACAAAGATGTCAAGAGACATGTTGGTTGGTAAGCTTGCTACTTTTGAATTAAGTGAATTTGGTGAATCTATTCCAAAAACTGAATCTGCATTCAAGGCTACTATATCCGGAAGTAACAAGCAAAGATATGGTCTAGGAGAATGTTCCAGAAAGATATCCAAGTATGATGAAGAACTGAAACAACTTGAAAATAAACAAAGAGAAGTAGAAGAATTGGAAACATTGATTGTAAAGAAAGAAGGTAGAGGAAAAGGTAAGTATGAAGGAGTGTTACCTATTAAATTTTTTTCATGCAGTAAAATAGGTAATTTTGCATCAAGATGTCCTGAAAGAGTTCCTAGATCTAAGCCTAAAAATTCTAGATTCCAAAAGAAATGTTATTTTGCTAAAGGAGTGAATGATGATGAGTTTGATAAAAATAATGGAAATGAAGATGAATGGGTTTCCATTGCTACCATTGAAAATAGTCTTGTGGCTACTAAATCTACTAAAGATGAGAAAGATCTTGTAGCCCGAGTTGAAGAAAAGGATGAGTGGGTTATTGACAGTGGATGCTCACATCATATGACTGGTGATAAAAACAAATTTGTAAGTCTAGAGAAGTATGATGGTGGTGTTGTAAGATTTGGAGACAACAATGCTGGTATGATTCGTGGAAAAGGTTCTATTTTCCTTGGTGGTAAGGATAACACTAATGATGTTCTTTATGTTGAAGGCCTAAAGAATAATCTTTTGAGTGTTGGATAGATGGTGGAGAAAGGATATGATCTAAAATTCAAAGATGGAAGATGTAAGATACGTGGAAGTTCTGGAAATATGATTGCTACTGGTAGAAAGACAAAAAGTAATATTTTTCACCTGAATACTACTAGTGGGAGTTGTTTAATTGCTCAATTAGATGAAAGTTGGTTGTGGCATAGGAGGCTGTGTCATGTAAATTTTGATAACATTGTCAAGGTAAGTTCCACTCAAGTAGTAAGAGATCTACCTAAGTTAGTGAAGCTTGCTAATGCAATTTGTAAGGAATGTCAGATGGGTAAACATACTAGAGACTCCTTCTGGAGCAAACAATTTCATTCAAATGACTTGTTGGAGCTACCACATACTGACCTCTATGGTCCCTCTAGAGTCAGAAGTATTCATGGAGAAAGGGAGTTCAACTCTTTTTGTGAAGAACATGGAATCAAAAGATAGTTATCTGCTCCTCAAACCCCTCAATAGAATGGAGTTGTTGAAAGGAATGTTACAACAAGTTTGGATGCTGCTAGAAAAATTATGATAGAAGGAAATGTGCCCTAGATCTATTGGAGTGAAGTTGTAAGCACTTTTGTGTATACTTTAAACTGGGTAAATGTTAATGGTGATTTTGGTAAGACCCCTTTTGAGCTATGGTTTGGTTACAAGCCTACTGTTATTTCAAGATCTTTGGAAGCAAATGTTATATCAAGAGAGATGATGATATAGGCAAGTTTGATGCAAGAAGTGATGAAGGAATCTTTTTAGGTTACTCTACTAAAAGAAAGGCCTACCAATGCTATAACAGAAGACTGAAAAAGATGGTTGAGAGTGCAAATGTTAGAGTTGATGAGGATTCTGCTAAATCATCTAGATACTATGGATATGATTCAAATGAAGACAATACAAACAAAGGGAAAAATGTTCAGACACATAATCAACTTAAAATTGTGCCATATGTTCCAGTTGTTCTGGCGAATCAAGTAGAGACAAGTACAAGTGTAGAAGAGAGAGCAGAAGAATCAGAATTTTGTGAAAGTCCCAAAACTCTGAGGTATGTAAAGCTAAATCATTCTAAAAGTAAAATTATAGGAGATAAGAATAAAGGAGTACAAACTAGAAGAAAAATTGTAGAATATTGTCTGATTTCAAAGATTGAGCCTAAAAATGTCACTGAAGCCTGCCAAGATGAACACTGGATAGAATCTATGAAGGAAGAGCTGACACAAATTGAAAAGAATGACATGTGGATATTGGTTCCCAGACCTAAAGACAAAAATGTGATTGGTACTAAATGGGTGTTTCGAAACAAGCCGAATGAACAAGGTCAAGTGATCCAGAATAAAGCAGGATTGGTATGTAAAGGGTATTCTTAGATGGAAGGTGTTGATTTTGAAGAAAATTTTGCCCCTGTTGCCAGAATCGAAGCTATTAGATTATTTCTTACTTATGCTACATACAAAAACTATAAAGTCTATCAGATGAATGTGAAGTCGACATTTCTGAATGGAGAACTAGAAGAAGAAGTATGCATTGAACATCCAGATGGATTTTAGCTAATTGACAAGGAAGATATGGTTTGTCACTTGAAGAAAGCTCTATATGGACTTAAGTGAGCCCCCAAAGCTTGGTATGCTAGATTGGAAAAATACTTACTAAATCTTGGATTCACTAAAGGTACTGTTGATATCAACTTATATTTCAAATTGGATCATGATAAAGAGTTAATTATAGAAGTCTTTGTTGATGGCATCATTTTTGGAGGGGATGAAAATCTATGTATGAATTTTATTGATGAGATAAAGGATGAATTTGAGATGAGTATGATTAGAGAGATGAAGTTCTTTCTAGCATTGCAAGTGACCCAGTTCGACAAGGGAATTTTCATATCTCAGTCCAAATATGTGAGAGAGTTACTGAAGAAATTTGGGATGGAAGAATCAAAGACTGTTGGTACTCCCATGGTGACCAGATGTAAGCTAACACAAAATGATGATTCTCCTGAGGAAAATCAAACAAGGTATAGGCCAATGATTGGTGGATTTCTCTACTTAACATAGACTAGACCAAACATTATGAATGTTGTGTGTATGGTTGCTAGATTTCAGGTTGATCTAAAAGAGTCTCATGTGACTGTTGTTAAGAGAATATTCATATATCTGAAAGGAACAACTGACTTTAGACTTTAGTATCCAAAGGATGATGATCTCACTTTGAGTGAATATACTGATGCAGATTGGGCTAGAGATGTAGGTGACAGGAAAAGTACTAGTGGTGGTGCTTTATTCTTAGGGAAGAAGCTGGTGTCCTAGTTGAGCAAGAAGTAGAATTACATTTCTCTATCTACTGTTGAAGCAGAATATGTTGCTACTGCAAATAATTGTACTCAAATAATATGGATGAAACAAATGTTGAAAGATACCAGGGTGATATATGAAGAGCCTATTGCCATATACTGTGACGATTCAAGTGCAATAAATATTTCAAAGAATATGGTGTTGCACTCTAAGACTAAACATATATCAATCAAGTTTTACTTCTTGAGGGAGAAAGTCAATGAGAAAGAAGTCATATTGGAGTATGTGCCTACAAAAGAAAAAAATGCATACATCTTTACTAAACTATTGCCAAAGGATACTTTTGAGTATCTCATAGGAATGCTAGAGGTAATTACCCCTCCTAATAAAAAATAAGAGATGCATTTACTTGCATCAATCTGTGAGCTACATTGCTATATTATGATCCGGATTGATGTTTCTATGACTGCTACTCAGGGGGAGTAGTTAGATGTACAAATATGTGGTTCAAAGCATGTATATGGAAAGGTCATGGTTACCTTTGCCATTGATGTCAAAGGGGGAGAAGTGCAATGTGAAAAATCCTTTTAAGGGGAGAAGAGAAATTGAGGAGAAGAGTTGGAACCAAAGGGAAAGCAAGTGTGTTGGGTTGATGGTATTTTTCACATCATGTGTTTCCATCAATGCCAAAGGGGGGGATTTTTGGATGTTGTGGATGTGTTGTTGATATGTGGTTGTCATTGGTGTATTAATGGTTTTATATGTCCAGAATATTGAGAAATTTGTAAAAGAAAGTGTTTCAGGCTCTTAGTGGAACTATGTAGATCATGAAGACATCTTGTTCTTTACGTTCAAGTTTAGCTACTATGGACTAAAGGGTTTATTCTTGAGAGTATCTAGATCATCTACCGAAAGTTTTAGAGGTCTGTGTATATACTTGATCATGTTGCGGTCTAACAGTATCTTTGTGGTCTTTGTCAATGTTCCTAAGTGAAGTTTCTATGATTATGGTAATCTCAGTTGCTACAGATATTTCTCTGTTGTTTCTTGATGTTTTTGGATGCTTCTAGATCATGCTCTATCTTTGTGGTACGTCCACATTAATTAGTGTGCTCGTGGTCAAAGATCTTTTCTTGCGCATGTTCATTTTTTCATGTTCCTGGCCGACATGATGATGGTAGCGTGTTGTGGATATTTGAGGTGAAATTAATTGAAGTCTTTTTGTGTTGGAGATATTAATTTGGGTCTCCACTATGTTGTGGCCAACCTTGGTGGATCCTCATTGAAAATTTAATAGTAAATTTGGGTTGACATTGTAATTATGTTTTATTTCTTTTTTCTGGCTGACTAAGTCGATGCAATCCATGATGTGGATATATAAGAATGATTGTTTCATCAGTGTAGTGTGTGGAAAAGGTGCTTCATGTGCTGGGTGTACTCCTATGTGTTTATGTGTGAATATCATTTGATTGCAGAGTAGAGTGTGAAGAAGATCGAGTGAAGTGTGAAGTAGTTTATGAAGGAGTTTTTTGTGCTTAATTGGAACTGTAATCATGCTTGTGCAAAAGCTATTGTCTCAGTTCATACCCACTAGATTTTAATTTTATTCTTTAGTGTTGGGTAGTGAGCCCCTTTTGTAATTGAGCAGTGAGCTCTAGGCAGTCTGCCTGAATCCATGTGCATTCCCCTTTATTGATTTCATTATACTTTTAACAGGGTATAATACTATGGACTAACATCCACCATGGTTTTTCCCCTAACAGGGTTTCCATGTAAAAAATCTTGGTGTTCTCTGTCTCTCTAATGTGTTAATTGTTTATGATTAATTGCTCATTCATCATATCTAAGATTAAGTTAAGTAAAGTTTGAAAATTTTATTATTTTGAGACAACTGATTCACCCCCCCTCTCAATTGTCTGTCTTTGTTTTTCCAACACATTATCTTTAATATCTCCATTTATGAGATCTCACAATCTTGAAGCATTGTTGTTTCTCAGTCATTTGCATTTTAAATTCAAAACCCCAAGTGGGTTTTCTTGGTGGAGAAAGAAAACCTCCTCTCAGGTCACGACCATGAGAGTACCAACTAGGGTTTCAATGTATTTTATCTCTCATATATTCCATCGAATATGCACAAGCAATATGTTAGTTTATTTTCTAGGTTTACAAACCCATCATGGCCATGACCATTAGCTCCGTTAACCTCACTTTATGTTGGCTCCAATGCTTGCACGAGCTCAAAATATTGTTGTTTTCTTTTGTATTTGTGTTTAGAACACAATACCCTAAATGGGTATCACCATTTGTGAAAGAAATTTACTCTCAAGACGTGGCCATCATAGTCCAGTTGGTTCATCTACATTCTTATATGAGGTCAAACAACCTATTATTTCTCTATTTTGCAAGCTCACAACATTTTCAAACCTCTTAAAAGTTGAAAACTGGGTACTATTGCACTTGTCTCCATTTTGAAACCCTAGCTCAATGTAGCATAAGCTTACATTTTGGAAAGAGAAAAAATGATTCTATTCTCCATTCTCATTGAATATGGTTGTCACTGTAGCTTCACTGAACAATTGTTCTTAGTAGAAATCGCTATTTCCTTTGAACTATTTTTAATCTCTCCTTTCACTACACATAGTGTTAGCAATCTCTTGCTTTCCATTTGCTTGAAGTGCATAGACACAATGAAGCTCAACTTAATTTGATACTTTTCAAATACTTATTAAAAACATGCTTTCTCTTCCATGCAAATTATTTTCCACTATTTAGCAAGAGTTGTAATGAAATTGCACACACTTGCACACAAAGAACTCAACTTACTCTCAAATGCACTATAAATTGATGCTTTCATTTCACTTGTAAAGTTGAACCTAGCCATCATGGTATTTTCTGTAGATCATTTTTTGTTTGTTTGTTGTCATCCATTCCATGCACTTGAATACTTCAAAAATGCACTTCAATATTTTACTTTATCATAGCTTCATATGACACTACAATAAGATAGCTTTTGTAGCATCAATTATTTTGGAACCAGCCTTTAGTTTCTTGTATTCCATCAACATCAATGATGTTATTTCACATTAAATTTAGCTTAAAAACTTAGGGTTTTGTGTCTTCAGTCAACAATGCTTCTTTTCCTTTACTTATTGACTTTCATTCTTTACTTGCAACCACTTGTAATTATGTTTCTTGATGGAAACAACCTTTCCTTTGTACTCTTCATGCATTTTTATCTCTCTTAGGCAACAATAGTTGATGAGTCAATTCTTTGCATAGAAGATTTTGAAATATGAACACTTAATGATGATGCTTTAAAGCTTCACAAAATGGTTTAGTTGTTATTGTTGACTTGGGTATTTGTAGGATCATCATGGAAAAAACAAGCCCTTAAGTGGCAAAAAAAATAGAAAAATCAAAGTTAGGCAACTTGATGTAAAAATTTGAATAAGTTATCTATATTATTTAAAAAATATGTAAGAATATAATCTATAGAAAATTGAATGTAGTTTCTAAACTACTAGGTTTATTTAAAAAAAAAAATCTGTTTGGTGAAAATTTAAAATTTCAATGTAGTAGTAATTAAATTTTAGGGGAAAAATAAGAAGTAGGTGTCCGATTGACCACCCTAACCACAATAAAATGATAATATTTTTTTATAAGATTTTATATATAAGTAGAGGATTCATGTCTGAATGTGATGCATATTTTTGTAATTTTTTTCTAAGTAAATAATTAATTATTATTTTTAATTACAACTTTTAAAAAATATAAGAACTCATATGTCTGACCACCTTAACTTGGTCAAAACTTCATGAAATTCATTTTTTCTTTTGTTAATCCTATAGTATGCAAAGCATATAATGTGACACATGTTTTGGATTCAAAAAATGTGATATTGTTTGAAAACTATAAATATTTTTCAATTAGCCTATCAATCGGGGCTTTTATCGTAATTCAAATAGAAAATGAATAATAATTATGTATTAAATTTAAAGTAAAGCATAAGTTATATTGGTGGAAATATGAGAATATTTATCCTTTAAAAACCCTTTTTGTTTCATCAATTTTGGGTAAAAAAAAATTCGTCAGCCACATACCCATCATATCGCCACTTTTTGGCCCATCATGATCCTGCACATACCCACTTGATATGATCCATTGTTCCAACTACTCCCACAGCTTATGCGGGACACTTGATTCTCTTTTTACTCCAATGAATACAAAACAAAATTTGTACAATTCTTGTTTGATTCTATACTTTTCTTTTGCAAACAATGTATGAAACATTGTGTAATGAATTACCAAATATAGAATGAAATACTTTATTTTAAATTTCATGCAATGTTTAATGCTACAAATGATGAATGGAAAATTGAAACACATTGCAAATTCTTTTAAACTCAAAAATCAAAACATGCAATAGTTTAAACAACTGCAAAAATAACTAAAACTTTTCACCTTAAAATGAACATGCAATAACCAGCTCTATCAATTTGAGTTGTGGTGAAAAAGTGATAACACTCTTGGCGAACTCTGCTAAATGCTTTCCTTTTAAGCATCAATCTACTTGTCTTATGCAGATCCACTGGGCATAGAGTCAATCTAAAAACTCTAGAGATCTGAAAAACTTAAACTTGCCAGACCAAACAACAGTAGAAACCAAAACCAAAACAAATGGAAGCAAACCTACAAGGCCCTAGTGGCTAGAAAAACATGTGCAACAACACTCAGGGAAAACAAAACTGAAAATAAATGTGCTTGAAGAGCACTTATTAGCAGCAACTAACTCTATCCTACACTAACTAGTAAAAATAGCTCTTAAACAAAACTATTAACTAGATTTGAAAAATAGCTCCCCCTTATAACCAACTTGCAATGCTCTGATTGTTTGTGAATCCACCAAAAGATGTGGAGAAAAATGAAATATGAAACAATTGGTTGCAACATCCTTCCAAGGAGAAAAATGAAATCACTTACCCACCTTTCTTGATTTGTGAACCAATGGTGATCAAGTGAAAGGATGAACTAGTTGTGGTTAAAATGATACATGCCTTGATGCTCGATTTCACCATTGTCACATGACTGCTCCTCCTCATTTGCTTCCACCTGAGCCAAATGCCTAATAGGACATCCCCTTGACATATTTAGGCTAGAGGGAAAACAACTCAAGTAATTAGAAGAAACAACATCATCCTCACCTTGCATGATGGCTTTCCATGTTGATTCATCCTCCATAGTTAATGGGCCATCCTCTTGCATTAAAGTAGCTGATAGCTCATCAAAGCTATCAACACCTGAAAGGCCTTTAGAAACAACTGGTTTCAGTTCAAAATTTGCATCATTACTCAAGGGAGTATGCTCCAAATCATGATCTTCTTCTTCAATGAAGGAAGGAAAGTGCTCAGAAAATGAAATAATCTCCTCCAACAAAACTTCAATTGGAACATCGGCTCCAAGCTCCTCTGTGCAACAGAAAGGGAGCTCCTCCAACCATCTAGGATCATGCATGTCATCGTTACGAGAAGTTTCTTAACCCCCATCCAGAAAATTTTCCTCCTCTTGCTCCAAAATGGATCTCTCTAGTTTGGTGGTACAAGAGGGGTTGAAAATGTCTATTTCTTCATCCTGTTGAATAGGCTGCCCCAAAACAAGTGGCTCACTTAGGATGAGAACCATTTCCACCTCTTGCTTTTGCTACTTCAGACAATCCCCTTCCAAAGATGCAAACATCACATCTAAGCATGAGCAAAAAAGTTCAATCTCAACTTGAAATGGATCCTCCTCGACCTTCTAATCATTTGATAGCTACTCCCATAGCTTGTGTGGGACACTTGATTCTATTTTTACTCCAATGAATACAAAACAAAATTTTTACAATTCTTGTTTAATTCTTTACTTTTCTTTTGCAAACAATGTATGAAACATTGTGTAATGAATTAATAAATACAAAATTAAATACGTTCTTTTACATTTCATGCAATGTTTAGTGTTTCTAATGATGAATGGAAAATTGAAACACATTGCACTTTATTTTAAACTCAAAACTCAAAACATGCAATGGTTTACACAACTGTAGAAATAGCTGAAACTTTTCACCTTAAAATGAGCTTGTAATAACCAACTCTTTCAATTTGATTTGTGGTGAAATTTTGATAACACTCTTGCCAACCTCTGCTAGATGCTTTCCTCTAAGCATTAGGCCAATTTCCTTATGAAGATCCATTGGGCATGAAGTCAATTCTTCCCTTCTAAAACTCTAGAGATCTGAAAAACTGAAGCTTGCCACACCAAACAGTAGAAAAAAACCTAAACCAAAACAAATAGAAGCAAACCTACAAGGCCTTGGTGGCTAGAAAAACATGTGTAACAACACTTAGGGAAAACAAAACTGAAGATAAATCTGCTTCAAGAGCACTTATTAGCATCAACTAACTCTATCCTACACTAACCAGTAAAAATAGCTCTTAAACAAAACCATTAACTGGTTTTGAAAAATAGCTACCCCTTCTAACCAACTTGCAATGCTTTGATTGTTTGTGAATCCACCACAAGATGTGGAGAAAAATAAAATATCTAACAATTGGTTGCAACATCCTTCCAAGGAAAAAAATGAAATCACTTTCCCACCTTTCTTGATTTGTGAACCAGAGGTGATCAAGTGAAAGAATGAACTGGTTGTTCTCAAAATGATACCTCCCTTGATGCTCGAGTTCAAAATTGTCACATGATTGATCCTCATTATCTTCCACCCAAGACAAATGCCTAATAGGACATCCCCTTGAAAAATTTTGTCTAGAGGGAAAACAACTCAAGTATTTAGAAGAAATAGCATCATCCTCACCTTGCATGATGGCTTGCCATATTGATTCCTCCTCCATGGTTAATGGGCCATCCTCTTCCGTTAAAGTAGCTAATAGCTCATCAAAGCTATCAAATCCTGAAAGGCCTTTAGAAACATCTAGTTTCAACTCAAAATCCACATCATTACTCAAGGTAGTATGCTCCAAATCATGATCTTCTTCAATGAAGGATGTCAAGTGCTCAGACAATGAAATAGTCTCCAACAAACCTTCAATTGGCACATCAGCTCCAAGCTCCTCTATACAACAAAAAGGGAGCTCCTCCAACCAACTAGGATCATGCATGTCATCTTTATGAGAAGTTTTTTTTACCCCCATCAAAAAAATGTTCCTCCGCTTGCTCCAAAACTGATCTCTTTGGTTTGGTGGTACAAGAGGGGTTGAAAATGTCGATTTCTTCATCCTACTAACTATTCTGCTCCAAAACAAGTGGCTCACTTGGGATGACATCCACTTCCACCTCTTGATTTTGCTACACTAAACAATCCCCTTCCAAAGATGTAGGCATCACATCTAAGAGTGAGTAGAAAAGCTCAATCTCAGCTTGAAATGGATCCTCCTCGAGCTTATGATCATTTGATTCAAGGTTGCTTTCACATATTTGTTCTTGAATCAACACCTTAACTAAGTGGTCCTCATCATTGTGATGGTCAGAACTTGGAATAATCATAACATCATGACTTTCATACTCAAAGTTAGGGAGCTCATCAAACATATTAACTCCAATTTCTTGCACATGATCTAAGTTTGTAATAGAGACCTTAAGATCATTCCAAAGAAAAATTTCTTCACAATCTTCTTCATTTCTTGATGGAAAAAAAATTTCTTTTACCTCATGACAACTTTCACTAAGCCTATTGGGCTCCAAAATAGATTTTTCTTTATTCCCTTCTTCTTGATCCAACATTCTAAATTCATATTGATTATCTTTTCTCAACAACTCACCGCATTCTTTTACCTCTTGTTGCTTAGAAACAACATTCTCATCATCATTTTCAATGAACGCAGGTAACTCATTGAGCCACACTACAGAGTTATCCTCTTGATCAGCCTTCTTTACCTCCTCATCATGTTTCCTTGATTGGATTACTACAACATATTGATCATTTTCAATAAATTCAGGAAACTCAGGTTAGTAAATGTAAGCAAGGATTCATCTTGAGAAGCCTTTTCCTACTTATTCTTTTGATGTTGCAAGCGATAAACCTCCAAGGCTGAATGTAATGGATTTACCTTTCTAATCTTCTCGATGTGAAGTAAGGTCTCTCGATCCATGAATTCATCCTCGGGTTCATCTAGTGAGGAAACTTGGGGAACTTCTTTGGTTTCTTAAAAGGAAATTTGTTCAATGGGCTACCTCAGAACTAGACTAGGCTGGATCTTCTCAAGAATATGCTCATCTTCTATTAATCATAGTGTATTGAATCTAGGGATGTCTCTTTCAAAAAATAGGTTTGGAAAATTAGCAGTTGGGCTAGCTTTTTGCTCAATAGCAGGCATTTGAAATGAAGGGAAGCTCCTAAAACTTAGGTTTTCAGCTTGGGAAGATCTAGCGGACCCACCTTTTCTAAAACTCAAAAATTGATACTTACCAACCTGGTTTTGGGAAGGCTACTCTAGAACTATAGGATCTGCTTGAATTTCATGCTTTTGTGCCTCCAACTTCTTCTCATAGAGATAGTCTTGGCAAACCATCTCTTCTTGTTGCTAATAGTATTCATGTTGCCTCTTGATCTACTCCAGTTGCCTTTCAAAATCAAGCATGAAGTCAAGAAACTCACTCTTTAGGCTTAAAATCTCCTCCTTTTCACTGTCTATGAGTGGGTCTTGAGCATACGTAGGCTGATATGGAGGTTAAGCAAATTTTGGTGGGTGGTAATTATATT
The DNA here is from genome assembly GCA_007258455.2 of Sequoia sempervirens. Lineage (NCBI taxonomy): Eukaryota > Viridiplantae > Streptophyta > Pinopsida > Cupressales > Cupressaceae > Sequoia > Sequoia sempervirens. The sequence goes on from VDFB02270651.1 coordinate 628,939,074, forward strand.
GGGCATTCTGGTTTTGAAAAGTAATGGAATTGAAACCAATTACATAATTTGCCTAATATGACTAATGATGATGTGAATAAGTAGGATTTTCCTAATATGGTGGATGGTAGGACATATCTCCATGAAGCATAGGAATATTTATTCTTTCATAAGCTCGAAACAACAACAATCATATTTTTTTGAAAATAAACCAGTAATCATAAACTCAGAGTCGACAGATGTGTGTGGATTTTTTCCTCCAAAGGAAGATTTTACTGGCATAAATACCTAATATCAACACTCAATAACAAATATTGGACTAAAAGAGCCCAATCAGTCCCACCGACCATGCCAAAAATTGTTGGCAATCAGGATTCAACCCTTAGCCAAGTCAGACTTTCCTATCATGTTTCAACATAGAAACACTCTTTAATTTGTGGGTAAATCAATGAGTGAGAATGAATCTCCAGAGTGGGCCAGTTCTCTCAGTAAAAAAACTTAATATAACAGACCTCTAGGGAAAAGGGGAGAGGGAAAAACTGAAAAAAAAAGATTATAAACCTAAAATGATTCACCAACAAATTGAAGATTCTAACCAAATTACACTCACAACATTATCTCTAAAACTTTGATTCTCACAATCCCACCCTGAAAAATACATAATTCAACAGTAATTTGTACAAAGGCTCACTAATGGAACACAAAATGCAACATGAATTAGAATAGACTCTTGAAACAAAATTCACAAAACCAAGACATAAACAAGATTCAGATCTTGAATCATTGTCAACATTAATTGATATTGTAAACTTTAGACATGAAAATGGGAAGGAGAAGCCTACTATTTTATTGAAATGAAGGAGTACAAGATCAAAATTTGATTCAAAATAACTTTACAAGTCTCTCTTCAGTGAATATGAGAGCAAGAAATAGAATTTTGAACTCTTGAGAAATTAAAATTTCTCAAACTTATAGCCATCAAGTGACATCAATGGTGAGAATAGAAAAATCAACTTCATCTACATCTCAGAATGGCAACTTTTTTCCATTTTCGAGCTCAAGGAAAAATCTTGAAAAATAGTGCCATAACCTGCTCCAAACTAAATAAAAAAGATGGAAACTTTCCATCTCCAAAGGGTCTATCCAAAAATCCTAAAAATCAGATGTAAACAGTTCAAGAACTGAAAATAGAAAGTCCAGTTTGTCATCTCTTTTCCAAATCCACCCAAGAACTCCAACTCAAAATAAAAAGTTCCCATGAAGACTTAAGTGCACCAACTACATTTTAAACGTTAACAAACAATAAGGTAATTTATAGAAAAATTACCATTAGTGATGTTTTACAATCATTCGCAGTTTTAGAAAACAATATAGAAACTCCCCTAATACATTTCATTTTTGCATCTTGAGTTCAAATATTTTGATTTTTGCAATTTGAGTAAAAATTAATATTTGCAAAAAAATAGAACACTATGTGACAACTCCTATACCTTTGATTTTTCTTATATATAAAAAATCATAAAAATGGATTATGAGCCCTAGACCCAAAGAAAAACTAAGGCATGGATAGCTTGACCTAATGTGTATGTGGACCATGTGAAAAACACAAGGGCAAAGTATGGTTTTTGTTTGAAAAAAAATCATAAAAAATGCTTAAGGTATTGGTTCGACCTAGGAAAACATATGTGATGAGGATTTAATTTAATCATTTGGGGTTTTAAAAGAATGTGATTAAAATCACATTCAAATTGAGCACATGGGGAAACCCTAACACCAAAACTGGCCCCTATCTGACATTTTGAACATCATTCTTCACTTGGCAACTTTAGAGAAAATAGGGTTATTCACTTGGCCACCATGGAGAAATAGGGTTTGAGCTAGAAACTCCACTAGTTGACCTTGCATCATGTTGATTTTGGTTGAATCTCCCTTTACATTCGAGGGCAAGTCTTCTATCGCCATTTTGATGTCTTTTTTTCCTTCATTAGAATGAGAAAATGGGCCTTTAGGCCATAACCACGACTGGTTTTTTAATGCATTTTGTGTGTTTTGTGCTTCTGTTGCTTCTTTGCTTTGTTTGGTTGCCATGAGAGAGCTTTGTACAAACATTTGTGAAAAATTTTGGTCAACTAGTTTTTCACCTACAACCATGGTATTCTCCATCTTTAAAAGAATTTCCCTCTTAAATAAAAGCTTGATTTGTGAGCTTAATGAGAAAAACAAGTGAAGAATGCATTTTTCTAAGATTGGGCATTGTACAGGCCATGGCTTCACCATATATGTTTCTTGTTTCTATAAAAAAAAAAATCTTTTATATGCTTGACCCATGATATAGAAAGTAATGGCATTTGCAAAAAAATAAAATCTGGAGAAAACCATGCATTTTGTTTTGTTTTCAAGGGCTTCCAGACCCTTCATGGTTGCAGCCATTAGCTTTAATATCTCCATTTATGAGAACTCACGAGCTTGAAACATTGTTGTTTCTCTATCATTTTCATTTTAAATTCAAAACCCCAAGTGGCTTTGCTTGGTGGAGAAAGAAAACCTCCTCTTAGGCCACGACCATGAGAGTACCAGCTAGGGTTTCAATGTATTTTATCTCTCATATATTCCACTAAATATGCACAAGCAATATGTTACTTTATTTTTTGGTTTTGCAAACAAATCATGGTCATGGCCATTAGTTCCATTAACTTCACTTCATGCTCGCTCTAACAATGCTTGCACGAACTTGAAATATTGTTGTTTTCTTTTGTATTTGTGTTTAAAACACAATACCCTGAATGGGTATCACCATTTGTGAAAGAAATTTACCCTCAAGCCATGGCCATGAGAGTCTAATTGGTTCATCTGAATTCTTATATGAGCTTGAACAACCCATTATTTCTCTATTTTGCAAGCTCACATGCAAACCTCTTAAAAGTTGAAAACTCTAGGTACTATTGCACTTGTCTCCATTTTGAAACCCTAGCTCAACATAAGCTTAGATTCTGGAAAGAGAAAAAATGATTTTATTCTCCATTCTCATTGATTATGGTTGTCACTGTAACTTCACTGAACAATTTTTCTTAGTGGAACAAGCTATTTCCTTTGTATTGTTTGTAATCTCTCCTTTCACTACACACACTGCTAGCAATCTCTTGCTTTCTATTTGCTTGAAATGCATAGATACAATGAAGCTCAACTTAATTTGATACTTTTCAATTACTTATCAAAAACATGCTTTCTCTTCCATGCAGTTTTTTGTCCACTATTTAGCATGAGTTGTAATGACAATTGCACACACTTGCACACAAAGAACTCAACTTACTCTCAAATGCACTATAAATTGATGTTTTTATTTCACTTACTTGTAAGGTTGCACTCAACCATCATGGTATTTTCTGTAGATCATTTGTAGTTGTTTGTTTCCATCCATTCCATGCACTTTAATACTTTAAAAATGCACTTCAAACTTTTACTTTATCATGGCTTCATGTGACACTGCAATAAGATAGCTTTTTTAGCATCAATTATTTTCAAACCAGCCTTTGGTTTCTTGTATTCCATCAACATCAATGATGTTGTTTCACATTACATTTAACTTAAACACTTAGGGTTTTGTGTCTATGTTAGTCAACAATGCTTCTTTTCCTTTACTTATTGACTTTCATGCTTTACTTGCAGCCACTTGTAATTCTATTTCTTGATGGAGAAAACCTTTCCTTTGTACTCTCCATGCATTTTTATCTCTTAGGCAACAATAGCAGATGAGTCCATTCTTTACATATAAGATTTTGAAATATGAACACTAGATGATGATGCTTTAAAGCTTCCCAAATTGGTTTAGTTACTATTGTTGACTTGCAAACAAGGCATTATGTATGCCTATTCACTATCTCATTCCATGATGATGTACTCATGATGATTGACTTGAGCAATTGATCATCTCTGATCTTCAATTCATTGCATTTTTGGACTTTATTGTCATAGATGATCACTTGCTTGAGCTCTTATGACACTTTTGATGTACTCCTTTAGATGCATATCTCTTTTGAGCAATACTGAATTATTTCCTTACTCAACCCCTCTATGGAATGTTAAGGGGAAGCATGTCAAGCTCAACCTTTGTGTGAGCCTTTTTTACACTAAATGCTTTAAAATCTTCAAAACAGATCAACAACATGGCTTTTCCTATACTTGCATAAGAAACAAACAGTGTTAGATTAAAACAATAAATTCATAAGTTTCTTATGATTTTTCCTCCTTGGTATTCTCTTGCACTCTTCTTGTCTTTGCTCAATTGATTCAATGCATCATAATCAGTATTCTACATTATTGTTGATAGATCATGTGGGAGGATTCATAACTCAAGCTCTAACAAACAGTTCAATCACAAGTTCATGTTCACTTGGAGGATGGGAACAAAGAGGAATGCACAACACTGTTCAAAGGCAACTTGAAGAAAAGGTCAGACAATGACAGCTATGTCCCCTCTTATGTGCTCTTTTAACTCTTTTTAATCTTTCGTAGTGTAGTGTACACTTTATGATCCATTATTCCAGCTACTCTCACAACTTGTGTGGGACACTTGATTCTATTTTTAATCCAATGAATACAAAATAGGATTTGTACAATCTATGTCTGATTATGTACTTTTCTTTTGCAAACAATGTATGAAACATTGTGTAATGAATTACTAGATACAAAATGAAATACTTTCTTTTACATTTCATGCAATGTTTAATGTTGCAAATGATGAATGAAAAACTAAAACACATTGCACTTTCTTTTAAACTCAAAAATCAAAATGTGCAATGGTTTAAACAACTGTAGAAATAACTAAAACTTTTCACCTTAAAATTAACTTGTAATAACCAGCTCTGTCAATTTCAGCTATGGTGAAAATTTGATAACAGTACAATCAAAACATTGACATCCTTGATGGTGCAAAAATGTTAGAATAGAACATTAAGCCCTACTCCATTGCTCAATTACCTTTACATCCTATTATTTAACAAATCATCTATTTGGTACAGGTTCTAATATGCTATCTTCACGCTTGTATACTTTCTTTTCACTCTATTAACCTATTTTACATCTATATATTTATTTTTTGCTTAATCTAGTCAAACAAATATAAATTAATTTTGGTATTTATTTTCTAGTTTCTAGTTGAATCTTACTTAGGATAGGAATCTAAGTTAATTATGATGTACATAATATCATAAATAAGATGAAAAATAATTTCAACTTTATTGGGTAAAGTAATTCTTTGTATTTTACTTTAATTGAGTAAAACCCCTTTTATGTTAGAATTCTAGTGGAACATAAGGATATGTAATTGAAACCAATTTTCCATATAAATACCAATTTACCTATTCCCTGTCCACACTAAAAGTATAGAAATTCACTAGAAACTTACCAACCAAAATAAAATGTGAAATAAATTTTATAAGTTGATTTAAGATTGCTCAACCCCTAAGATGCTCTTACATTAGTAAGAGAACTATAACATCATTTGTTATTATGTCTAAGTTGTATCACATTTGAGTAAATCTACTTCAGTCAAGCATTCTTTTGAGCTCCATGCATTAAGCTCACTAGGGTTAGAAATATTATTACTTGAGTTTTCTCTATTTTTTTAATGGCACCCATCAATTTCAATTGCTTATTAATATGCATATCTTTTAGTTAATGAGAAACACCTTGTTAGTGTACTCTTGTTGGAATTGAGACTTTAAAGTCTTGGAACTAGACTCTCTTAATGTTCTTATTTTAGTGGAGCTTGTATGTCTCCCAATTACTTTATGGATTTTCTGAAAAGAGGGTATTCTACTTTTAGAGCATTTCCAACCCCATAGGTGTATATATGTTTAGGTGGACCTCACTTCAAACCTTAAAGAATCTCTCTAATGCAAGAGCATCCAAGGTGTAAGAGCAATCTTGTATCCCAAAAAAATGATTTTAGTTAGGCTTTGTGAATAATTTTAAGGGCTAAAAATGATTGGATTACTTACTATTTTTTGTAAGTTGGAAGGGCTAAAAATAGTATGTTTCTATTTTTAGTAAGTTTGTAAGGGATAAAAGTAGCATGTTTCTATTTTTAGTAAGTTAGCATTTGTGCATGTATGGGCATGAAATCTTATAGAGAGCTCCAAAATGGTGAAAAGAAGCTAACGGTGAAAAAAACTCTTCAATACCATTTCGCTTGTGAGATATTAATGTTTTATTTTAAAAATCACTTTTAAAATATTTAAAGTCAATTTTGAGGCACCTAGAGGTTATGAATTGGCCTGAAAAGTGGCCAAAAATCAAAAGGTTGATTTATCGACCATTTGTAGTCTTACTGCTCATCAAGATCTATCCAACAATGCAAATAATTTGTCAATTTGATCCCGAGTCAAAAGTTATGACTCCCATAAGTTGGACTAAAATTTAGGAATTTTCTAAATTTGGAAAAAGGGGTAGCTAAATCTGTTGGGTGTCAAAAATAGAAGTGACAGTTCATTGGAAAGTGAAAAAGTCTTAGAAAGTGGTTATGAATGAAAATGGATTCATTCAAGATGAGAAGATAGATGAAATTCTTGCTTTTCAACATAGAACAAAGGTTGGGGTTTCAATGGCCATTATTGACATTTGTAGACTTGCATGTTTAATTTTTTGCATGCATTTGCAACCCATATTTCTATAATAATGGTCTTGTTACTAGATAGTTGTAATGCATTTGATTGCATGCATGTAGATGATTTCTGAGAATATAATAAATTGCATGTTCATTTTTCTTGAATGTTATTTTTTCTGTAAGGTGTGTTCGAGGGAGAGACTCCCTTCATTACTCTCTATGGGGGATCAATCCATCTAAATGTTATTTCATGGACTATACATGGCCTTATAGAAAATTCTCATAAGTTTTTTATTTGCGTTACCTTCTAGTAACCTGGTTCTTCTAGTATCATTTATTTATTGAAAGTTATATTCTATTTGTTGCTACAAAACTACGTTGAGAATAATTTGGACTCATGCCACTCAACTTACCACCACACATGAAGATGAGTATGGTTGCAAGTATATGTACTAATTTCATCATTTTAAACTCTTCCCTTATTTCATGCAAGCTCATGTGGTGTGGGTCACTCTTGTTATTAAAGTAATTTTCTTGGCATTATCATTGCTTATGAGCCTAATGATGACCTAGAAAGAGATACATTATGGCATTGGCTTCCTAATGACTCTCCTTTTTCTTCTAATTAACTTATTTGTGATGAATTTAATATGGTGGATGCATAAAAGTGTAAAGAAAGCATATTTTTATGTACTATGAAGATAGGCTCTATATTAAAAACCATTATGAGTTGTCAAACATATATTTTTGGCAACAATTAGCCACATCAATTCCACTATTCACTTAATGAATTGATAAATCACTTCTAAAAGGACTTAAGTTAGAGTGGCATAAAAGAGAATTGAAGCATCAAGGTTGGTTTCCGTTCCTTGATCTTTCCACAATAAGCTCTGCTCGAGTATGGTAAGTGGCAATGCGATGTTTGAGTGGAAGATGTAGTGAGCAAGGGAAAATAAGACAACGTAGACAAGTGCTGTTAAATTTTTTAATGAGAGCCCTAAGACGTTACCTTATATTTTCTTTGACTTGATTGGCATATATCAATATATATATTCAATATATATATTCAACACGATTAATTATAATTAACAATTTAGTTTATGACTAAGAATGGCGATGGTTAATAAACCCCATAGAGCTCATTACTCTATATTTTCAAATGAAAGCCAACGTAAAACACACGCAAAATGACCAAATTTGCTTGATTGACTTACCTTCGCTTTAGGGGTTCACCAGTTTTAAAGTTCATTTCTTGACTTGACCTTTGCTTGAACATAACATTTACTGCTGTAACGTGGACGGGCCATTACGATTCTTGGGGCAGTGGTCGGTCACTCACGGCTTTTACCTTTACCTCTTCATTTCGACCGTATATTTTAGGGTGGCAGTCTCTATCTCATTTATCATTGTAGTTGTGTCGCCGAAGATAAGCATGCATATCACAGGTGTCATGAGTCACTCACTGTTCTTGAGTTGCTTTACTGTAACATAGACCACCCATCGTTGCAAAATCACAGGTGTCACGGGTCACTCAGATGTTCAGAACTGCTTTAACACTCAATACAAAAGTTTATCACGTTCATTGCCTATATGAGATATATGAGATTTGGGTGATATGGAAAGCCTATGTGTCAAATAAATCCCATTTACCGGGATTTCCAACAAATCACTTGCCTTAGCATTATCTGATATACTCCATTCTATTGTGAAATAGCTTGTGGTATTCAAAATACATTCGTGTTTTACATTTGGTATTGGATTAACCATTTTATCAAAAATGTTCTTTGAACAATATTGGATGTAAAGGGAGGGCAACACACTTTCTTTTGTGAGTGTAGAATTGACATTATTCGTACTTTTTTTTATCAATTTGTGACAATATGTGAACATCAAAGGTCAATAATACTACATGAGTGATCTTTATTATAATAGTTTGGACAAAAAATATCCTCTAGAAGTCCCTTGGTGAAATTCACATAGAATTCTATCTCTTGACCATTTATGAACCTTAAGAGAAGTCCATTAACATTGTTTTTAAACAAAATCCTATTAATTAGGATGAAATTAACCCCTTGTAAACCTATTGAATCTTCTTTTGAAAATAGGGAAATGACTAGGATATTGTCCATTCTCCATAAACTAAATTCTATCTTCAACCCATGAGAATGTCAAAACTTCTCTATTTTTAACATCACAACTTCAACCACTTACTTTTCGTCTACCTACAATCCACCATCTTGGGCAATATGTTGGTAAAGAGCTCTTTCTTTTACCAACTTAGTTGACCTAACATCTATATCATACTCAAGAATATTAGTGATCAACCTAGTACATTTTTTGTCCCTCTATGATGTATTCCCTAACACTAGGGTGAACAACATATATAATGACCTTATTCCTTGGAATAAGATGTCAAAATTCTTTAATCTCTTCACAAGAGCATAAGATTGTTTTTTGACAAAATTTTATTTTGCCTCAATCTTTGAGAATGTGGAAATTAAAAGAAATTAGACACTCCTCTTTTTCTAAATAATCATTCTTTTGTAGGACCATTGCAATTTTGTGACCTCCACCATATACATACATAATGAAGTATTCAAAAACATTAGGGTTTACCAAAGCTAGGTGTTGAAATTACTTGCTTAATTTTTGTAAATGCTCTCAAGCTTCTACAGTCCATTTGAGTTCTCTATCCATTGTTATCATCAAGATACTAGGTCTGACTAGCCCTACAAAATTTGATATAAGCCTCCCCACAAAATTAATATAAATCCTAAGGAAGATTGAACCACCTTTTGTAAGAGTTGTTGATGAACTCGAGCATCCAGGATCACTTACAAAACCGAGATTAACCTTCTACATGAGAGCAACAAAAGGATAAAATGTTAGAATATGGTGCAATAAAAAAATCATGATATTATCACACTCAAAATGATACAATATGCATCAACACTCCTTTGAACTAACCGAGTTGATATGAGCTCCTCTAGACTAGATAGGAGGGAGAGGTGAGTGTTGATTATATAGCATAATGTGGGCATATAATTCCAAGAGGGGTAATAACTCCCAAATAACCAAATTAGGTGGGGGTTATTCCTACTTGGAAAATGCCAAATAGGTGGCATAACCTACTCAAAAGGAGACAAGAGAGTGTGGGACTCAACCACCCAAGTGTGGGTGAGAGTGACACATGTAATCAATGGATTATGCCACATGTCCTCACATAAACCATGTCTCATATAACCTAAGTATGCTTAATAATATGTAGGAAAATTAAATATTAAAAAACCTACACCAACACCCCCCCTTAAGAATAGCTTAGGTGGGTAAAAGGATGAAACAATGCAAAGATGGATCTCAACTACAAGACCATGTTAGGTACCCATGTACAATGATGAAAGTTCCTCTCAAAAGATGAGAAAGAGAAAACCCGTAAGACAAAACTCTCCCCCAAGAGAGAAAAAGAAGAGAGACCATATAGTCCCCCAATGTAGAATCTCCTGCATTATTGGTGAATTCTCGACACAAGAAGCTGAAGATGATCTAAGATCATCAAACAATATTCCTCCCCTTAGGAAGAAAGAAAACCAAGGATGTATACATGATATCTTCCCATTCTTGAAAGGAATTTGAAGGAAGAATGATGAAAATTTATGATGTCTCTAAACTCTGGTCAGGTTTCCCCATGTCGATGCCAAAAGTTGTCACCATCAAATTAGGTGTTCTAGTCCACACTGTAGAAGATGACAATCCAGAACCTAGTGGAGATGGATGTAGAACAAAATCCAAAGACAAATATATCTCCTCTAAAGACAAAGGTGTCTCCTCCAAATGTTGCTCAATAGTAGCCACAGTCATGTCAAACTATGAAGAATGATCATGTGGGTAAAGAACAAGAGGGTCAAAAGGTTTCCCCTCAACATCTGAATAAGAAGCAACTTCATCAAAGAGAAGATGTATGCACTCAATTGTGTCATCCAAGTTTGCAAAATAGGACTCACAAAATAAACCTACAATGTCTTTCAAGTACTTATCCCAAGTAGCTATGTCTGGAAGACAATGAATGTCCTGTTGCATTGAATCAAGAGAAGCCATGGATGTAGCAATACTAGTATCATTAGAAACAATAGTCAATGTAGGAGATGGAGTATCAACACATGTCTCTTGATACTCAATTGAAATAATACCAAGATTCACTTGATCATACTGAATCTCCTAAAAAATATTCACACTAGATGCGTGAGTGTGTACATCAGTCGAAGGAACATTAGAGGAAAAATGTGAGGTGTATAGTCAACATTGATGATCTACCTCCCCAACTGCAACAATATCTCTACTATGTAAATCTCGAATAATCATAGAATATGGTGTGAAATCAACACTTTTTCCTTCCCCACCATGTGTGATATGATAGATAGAAAGGATATTTGTTGACAATGAAGGAACACAAAGGACATCATTGAATGATCCTTCATCTATGTCAATAGATCCTTTCCCACAAATACACATATATGTGTTGTTAGCCATCAGGATGGTCGGTGACAAACAAGTTTCAAATGAAGAGAACATACTCTATGATGAAGCCATGTGATGTGACCTACTCCAGAATCAAGGATCCATCTCCCTGACTCAGAATTTGCAAAATTGCAACAAGTGCTTTCCCCTTTTGTTTCTTTGACTTTTTTTTAGAAGAATATGATGAATCTTTTGACATAGTTGAAGGAAAATTGATTTTATTCTTTGCTAAAAGATGCTTCAACTCATCAATTTGTTTTAAATAACATTGATGTTCATCATGCCCAAATTTCTTGCAATATGCACATGTGGGCTTCTCCTTTTTAGATGATTACCTTTTGAGGAAGAGGATTCAAACTCTTTATGTGGCTTGTTCTTTTTCTTCTTTTGTTTCTAATTAGGATGCTTTGATTCTTTCTATACCTTAGGCTCACTAGCCACCTATGCTTGTGACTTGGAAAGCTTGATGAGACCCATTTGAATCAAATTTGCTTCCTCGTAGATTAGAAGATCTAAAAATGCATCAAATATAGGCTAAACATATGTGGTTCCCATATAAATCCTACTAGTGTGAAAGCTAGAAAGAAATGCTGAATACTCAACACCAAACTTGGATAACACATTGAGAATCAACTGTAGATCCTTCTTAGTAATCTTGTGTATGTGTAGGATCATGATAGGCCAAAAAGTGGCAATATGATGGGTATGTGGCTGACAATTTTTTTTTACCCAAAATTGATGAAACGAAAAGGGTTTTTAAAGGAGATTCTCAACTTTCCACTAATATAAATTATTCTTTACTTTGAATTTAATAAGTAATTATTATTCATTTTCTATTCAAATTACGACTAAAGTCTTGATTGATAGACTGATTGAAAAACATCTATAGCTTTCAAATGGTATCACATTTTTTGAATCCAAAACATGTGTCACATTCTATACTTTGCATACTATAGGATTAAAAAAAGAAAAATTGAATTTCATGAATTTTTGACCATGTTAAGGTGGTCAGACATACGAGTTTTCTATATTTTTTAAAAGTTGTAATAAAAAATTCATAATTAATCATTTACTTGGAAAAAAATTTAAAAAAAATATGCATCACATCGGGACATGAGTCCTCTACTTATATCTAAAATATTATCATTTTATTGTGGTTAGGGTGGTCAGACAGAACACCTACTTATTATTTTTTCCCTGAAATTTAAGTACTACTGCATTGAAATTTCAAAATTTTCACCAAATGGATTTCTTTTAAAAAAAAAACCTAGTAGTTTAGAAACTAAATTCAATTTTCTATAGATTCTATTCTTACATGTTTTTGAAATAATATAGATAACTTATTCAAATTTTTATGTCAAGTTACCTAACTCTGATTTTTCTAATTTTTTTGCCACTTAAGGGCCTATTTTTTCCATGATGATCCTGCACATACCCTCTTGCAACCCTTTAGTTGTGTTCTTAGTTGCTTAATCTTCGAGATATAGTCTTGGATGTGGTTGAAAATTTTTGGATCAAGATTCATCAAATCATTATCAATTTGATACCCCCAATCTTATCATTTTTACCATACAAATTTTCAAGAGTCTCCCAAGCCTCCTTAGGTTTCTTGGATGATTCAAGATGAAATTGTAAATCAAAAGAGACTAGTGAACAAATGTAACCAAGAGCTCTCTCATGATTGATCTCCCATTTTTCATTAGCATCAACATCAATAGGTTCATGAATAGATTCTCTTACATAGTCTGTGCAACCTTTTTCCCTTAAATAATTTCATACTAATTTTTTCCATGATTCATAATTATATGGAGTTAGGAGTTCAATTTGAGATTTCCCCATAGTACTAACACAAAAAAAGAAATGAAAGCAATAAAAACACCACAAGATGACCCCCCCCCCCCACAAATTCACTCAATCAATGATCCCCCCAAAAAAATATGATGGTGGCACTTTATATTTAGTGTGTTTACAATTTTGGAGTTGTTACCAAAGTTTTACAATGTCCAAAATTAGACCTAAATACTGACAGTACAAAATAATCTTAGAATCAAAACCTAAAAATAGCATTAATATGTAGTTCTTAGAAAAATATCAACTTTCAAAACAAGAATTGCCTTGATCCAAGGTCGTATGCAAAAGTTACAGCCTTTTGAAGTTCCAAAAATGAGAACTGTCCTTCAGATCTATTGATAAAACTGAATTTCTAGAATATCCAGATCATTTGAGAAAAAAATAATTCCACCATTGTGAAGCCTGCAAAATTCTATCCCAAATAAAAAATAATTGCTCGCAAAACAGAGCCTCGATGACTGAGTTAGAGGCCTCTGAAGTTTTCCTTTCAAACTCAAAAATGCAATGGTGAAGGGGGTAAAAAATTCAAAAAATCATCTCCACCAAATTTGGTGAACTGCTTCTAAATATAGAGGACCCACCAAGGTTTCCTTGATATGCGTGCAAGGGGTCTTTGGATTAAAAATAAATAAAAATTCCCCAAATTCAACTTTGTTTGAATTGGACAAATTATATATGAAAATAGAGGTTTTTGGGCCTTCTAGACATGATGGCATAGTCCATTTTCATTGAAAATGCACCTAGCAAAAGCTCAATGTTGAATCTCTCTCAAATTCAAGAAGGGGCTTACAGATTTGAAAGCTCTGATACCATGTAAGAGTTGCTAATGAACTCGAGCATCCAGGATCATATGCAAAATTGAGATTAACCTTCTACACGAGAGAAACAAGAGGATGAAATGTTGGAATATGGTGCAATAACAAAACGATGATATTATCACAATCAAAATGATACAATATGCATCAACACTCCCTTGAACTAATCTAGCTAGGGTGTCATTACATAATAGTGGTTTACAATTCTTGAGGAACAATTTTAGCTGAAATCACATATTTTTAGAAAATATAATGATTTAAGCCTTAAAAGTTCCATTTTAAGGATTCCAATTGAAGAGGGTTTGATCAAATCACCTTTAGATCAAACCCCCTTGGATAGAACCTCGCTAGTTTTAAACCATACCTATAAATGCGTCTCCTTTACACCTATCAAAATGCTGATAAAAAATCACTTTTGATTTAGCTTTTGGGGGATCAAATGAATTCATTTAAAATTTATTTCAAATGATTATGGTATTTCTCAAACAAGCTATCCAATGAATATAATTTTAATATGTTTTGGTTTTGTTATGTATTTGTTTTTTAAGTTTTATTAAACATAGGTTTTTCATCATAAATGAATTTCTTTGTTCTTCACATGTGGAAAAATAGAAGATTATCAAAAAAAAAATTTGAAAAATATGAGTGCACCAGATATTGAAGTCCTTGATCCAACAAAAAATAAAATAAAATTTTGACATATAAAAAGTTATCGTTATCACGGTCGTCGTATTAATTGTAATTTGTTTGACTTTAAAACTTGATTAAGGAAAAAATATTCAATAAAAGCCATTTAACCAAGTGGAAGCACTAGATATCAAAGTTACAAATCTAAATTTGAAAGAATTAGAATTTTATCCTTCATGGAAAAAATTTATGCATTATCTGATTGGTCCAGGTTTTAAAAATCTTGTTTTATGAAAAAATCAATTTTCGTGGGAGATGGAAAAAGGTGCAATTTGATTCCAAAATTTTGAAAAATATTTTTAGAATCTACAGACAAAATTTGATGAGACTCTAGTTTGCACCATCTTCAAATTCCTAGTTTAGCCGCTATAGGTGCCGAATGTGAAGATTGGGTTAAAAATAATAATTTAGGTGTCGGTTTGGCCAAAAATTGAATATGGTGCAATAACAAAATGATGATATTATCACACTCAAAATGATACAATATGCATCAACACTCCCTTGAACTAATCTAGTTGATATGAGCTCATCTGGACTAGATAGGAGGGAGAGGTGAGTGTTGATTATATAGCATAATGTGGGCATATAATTCCAAGAGGGGTAATAACTCCCAAATAACCAAATTAGGTGGGATTTATGCCTACTTGGAAAATTCCAAATAGGTGGCGTAAACTACTCATAAAGAGACAAGAGAGTGGTTTTGTGAGGTGGCATAAAAGGCCAAAAGAGGGTGTAAGACTCAACCACCCAAGTGTGGGTGAGAGTGACACATGTAATCAATGGATTATGCCACGTGTCCTCACATAAACCATGTCTCATATATAACCTAAGTATGCTTAATAATGTGTAGGAAAAATAAATATTAAAAAAGCTACACCAACACCTTCTTATTAATTGATAGTGATAAGTCTAAAATAGCTTGAACTCTAGCAGGGTTTATAGAAATCCCTTCCTTTGATATTGCATGCCCCAATAAATCACCCTGAGGAAATTTGAAAATAAACTTCTTAGGGTTTAAAGAGATTCCAAATTACTAATATCTTTGAGAGAATTTTTTAAGATGTTCAAAATTATCTTCTTTTAATTTTGAAAACATAATGTAAGATCATCCAAATATATTAAGATAATCTTATTAATCACCTCACCAAAAGAAATATTCATGTCTCATTAGAATATTGCACCTATGTTGGGAAATCCAAATGAAATTTGAGCATAAGAAACAACTCCCCACTTAGTAGTGAAGGCAGTTGTGTACTAGTCTTCTTCTTTAAGCCATATCTACTTGTAACTAGAAAATCCATCCAACAATGAAAACCTTTTTATACTAGCTACTATGTGCAATATTTGTTCCATGGAAGGAAGTAAATTGATGTAAGAGAGCTTGCCTAAAACTCTCTACACTTCCAAACTCACACAATAACTTGACGAATTAAAATAAATAATGACACCAAAGTTAGCAACATATGCAATTTTTATTTTCTCAATGGCACCTACAACTCCTACGCATTACATTCATTTGAAAGGAAATAAAAAGACAATCTCCAAGATTGAAAATAAATGAAAAATCTGATGTGAATTCCTTGCCACAAGTAAGATTATCAACAAGTATGCATTCAATCTTCTTCCCAATTCTTGCAATCTCCTTCCTGCACATGCACACAAATTTGAGAATCAAAACACACAACCACCAATGACTTCCACAAATGATTTTCCACTAATTTTTCATTTCCACCTACAATTACAATTCTGAAAATATCCTCTCACAAAATGCTATGCCCAAGTCCTCTCTCTTGAAAAATTAGGAACCAACAACAAAACAATCACCAAAACAAATAAACCCAAAACACCCTGCCATTATCACCAGCAACTCCACCACTCGAAATTCATGCCCCCTTCTAGGAAATCAATTAATGGTAGCAAATGAAATTATTTCAACTCCCCAATGCATGTTGATTTTACTCCCAACTAGGCAGGTCACCACAAGACGACACAATCATTCCTCCCATCTTCAATTTGAATTGCCAATTCAAATTTCCAATCCCACTCAACCTGGGTGTCCAAATCATGCTAATAGAATGGTTTCCATCAATTGAAAAATTAAATATTCTTCTATTGGAACACAACAATCTACTGAGAGGGGGGTGAATTAGTAGATACTAAAATTTTAGCCTTCTTTTCTAAAGAGTAGACACAAAACATTAAAAAAAAAAATGTACAGATTAAAACTTAAAGATATGACAAACACATGCACATAAAGATCAACACATAACAACAAATACATGTGGAAACCCAAGATGGGAAAAACCACGGTGAGAAAATGCTGGTAGGAGCTACTATCCTAATCCAACCTCACAATGAAATCTCTATTACAATTTTTTAAGGAAACCAACACTAAGGAGACAACTATCCCCTGAATTGAGCACCAACTAAATTATCTGATGACACCAACCAATCAAATTTACAACATATAAGATGATTACAATTTTCCTAAGGAACTCTTATCAATGTTACAACTAACTTTGTAACTTTTCAACTTGTTTCTATCACAACAACTGTATTCACTACTCTGCACCCCACAACTTCAACTATGTTTCTCTCCTTCTTTAGTGCATTCTTTGTCTTCCTTAATGTACCACTGCACTCTTTTGTAGCTCTCCTTTTCTATTTTTTTGTATTCTCTAATTGATTTAGGAGCTTTGAACCATACTACTCTTCTCTCTTATATCTTCTAACAAACTTAGACACCCTTCACATCTATTTTGCGTAGTTCACATCAATGATAATTTCCTTGATGTAACATCCCGCTATGCAACCCCGAAGGGTAAGAGCCAAAAGAGGGAAAGAATTTTCTTTTTTTTGAAAACATGAAGAATAACTTGCACATAAAGCAGTTGCAAATGTACGATATATCGACAACATACAAGGCCAAGAATGGTTTGCTTGCACAACCAATAGGGGAGGACTGATTTACCCTCCAGAGAAAATCCAAACAGGAGCAAATAGAATAGCTCCAGAAAATTTTCTCCAAAATTTCCTGCTCCGGAACTATCTGTGCTGGTGCTCTGAAATTATCTGCGCAGGTGCTCCGATATTATTTGCGCCAATGCTTCGAGATTATTTGCGTAGGTGTTCCATAATTATCTGCATTGGAACTTTTTGCACCAATGCTCCAAAAATCTCTGTTGTAACATCACAAAACAACATACAAAAAGCTCTAATGCGCCAAAACTTTAGCAACAGCAGCAGCAGCACAGAGCAACAAATAGAAGGCGACAATGCGCTAGAACTTTAGCAACAACAACATAGAGAAACAAACAGAAACCGACGTTGCTCCAAAAAATTATGCAGAATAATGCAAGAAGGAAATACATAGCCATAGCTCTAATTTTTGCATGAAACTTTTGAAAGAAAATCCAAAATAATCATGATAATACAAGTGAGTTTGGTACCAACACCGGAACCCGTAAGAAAAATATAAAGCATCACATTTCCTTCTCATTAATTTATATGATTAAATATTCTCTCTCAAGATAGTACAATATACATAAAGGTATATACATGAGTATAATGGCATAGCCATGAATAAGATATACCAACTGATAAAATAGCACAAGAGAGAACACCTCTAACCGATGCTCCAATAACCCGTATGTTGGTCCCCAATGGCGGTGGCAATGCCTCCCTACCATGTGGAATCAAAAGAGACCACACCACCATGCATGGAGGTAGTCACAAGGCCCAAACAGAGATAACGAGGAAAGGGTAACATATGGCCAACACCCACATCAGACACAGAGCAAACACGAAATACAATGCATAAAGTCAATGCGACAACAAAGAGATACTCATATAATAACATGTCGAGTACTACTTACGACTAATAAGGTATGGGGAACAAGGTACTAGAGTGCAGATCGGATGGAGTGTAATCATGCATGCTCGAAGGGATGACACCACACAGAAACAAATACACCCCTCATACAGATGAGGAGACTCAATCATGCCCAAATCAACACATTGCAAACAAATAACTCAACGCCCCGCAAATGGATAGGCCTTCTCGAGTGCATATTTAGCCTTTAAAATTACTCAAGGCCATGCACGAGGACTCATTATATTATTAGTGTTTACCCCATTGATTTTATTTATCTAACACTTGTTTACAATAACTCTGCTACTAGTTCCCCTGGCAGCCACCTGTGGGCCCCGGGCCCGTAGAGAGCCACTCCATAAGACCACTCTAATTGCCTAGACCTAAGATCATATTGTTTAACCAAATGAGGAAAGCATAGAAAATATGAAAAAATGAAAAATCCACTAAAATCCATCATTAACACCTTTTAAAATAGCCAAGCAACATTGCTACTAAATCATTTAAACAACTGATCACATATGCTAACAAGTAGATCAATTACCACTTGAAACATTCACCATTAACTTCATAAAAGAAACCAATCATTTAATAAATATTAACCTCAATAGATCATCTTGAAAAACCACTTTTAAATCAAATAACAACTACTAAGTGATGAAGGCACAAAACACAGATTCTAGTTGCAACTCAAAGGAATGAAAAGAGGGTATAAAAATTCAAAGTGCCAAAATCTAAAATTGGAGCTAGAAATAATTCATATTTTGATCTTTCTAGTTGGATTCCACCTTTGGTTTCTAATTTTAAGACCAAAAATAAGGTGTTGTTCTGAAAAAAGTCATTTTAGCCAAGCTGGAACAAAAAACATGAAAAACGAAAGTGTCCAGATTAAAAATTGGACAACGACCTAGTTGAGATGTGGGAGTTTCTACATGGAATCCAATTTTAATTTGCATTTATAATAGGTGGTTAAAGAGAAGCATAAGAAAAAATGTTTTAACAAGTTGGGCAAAAAGAGAAATAAAATGAAAATGCCCAGAAATCAAATTTGACAAAGACCCATTTCAGATTTACTAGAGTGCACAAAAATATTCCATATAGTAAAAATATAGAACAAAAAAATGAATCCAAAAAAAACATTATCCATCCCCAAAATATACACAAAATAGAATAGAGGAATAAATCTACCATAAGGAAATGCAAACCTTACCATTCCCAAGCTAAATCACATTCAATACCACCAGAAATACAAGGGATTCAAGAATCATAGAAAAATACCTCAATGTTTCCCCAAAACTAAAATGAGAGAATTCTCTAAGTACAAGGCACGACTAGGCTCTAAAATAGGAAAGCACTTGGAGGAAATGGCATGTTGAAATCAACAATTAGATGCCCACTTGAATTTCTTCTCCACATTTCTCCCCAACACTGTTGCCCAATTCATGGGGTTTTCCTTCTTCCAAAGAAAGAAAATTTCTTCTCCTCCCCAAAAGAATAACTCCCCAAAACAAAATGAATATATATATATATATCAAAGACAAGGCTGCCCATTTTCTTTTAACTAAACTCCTCAACACAATAAAATGAAATAAAACATTTTATTAAACAAGCTATTAAAGATCTCTAAAGCAATTAATTAAAATCACTAAATATACAATATTCTCTATTTCATATAAAATAATAATTTAAATCCAATCGTTAAAATACACAAAACTCCCCAAATAAGATTTAAATAAGACTAAGAGATCTCACAAAATGGATTAATAAAATCATTTAAACTACTAAATGAAATATATCATTCTCTCAAATGATCAATAAAAATCACTTAAAAATAACATATTTAAAACCCCATGGATATAACCATTCCAAATCTCCAATCAATAAAACACTATTAAATACTATATATGAAACCCCAAAAAGATGTCAAAGAAACCCCATCATAACACCAACAACCAAAATAAATAGCCACATAACAAATTAATGGAAACCATGAGAAAATACCTCAACAAGACATACTAGTAAACCACATGCGACTAAAAGGTACTCTAGACATTACTGTTAGGTAACTGGACAGTAAGACAACAACATGGAAACACTGCACTAACAGGGTATAGTGGGATAGGGTAGGATACATTTGGCCTATGACTACCTCTAGTAACCACCATTGGGGGATACGAGTACACTCAGGCCTATGGATTCAAGCGGATTCAATACTCAGTACCTGCATCACTCCAATCACACGGAAAAGTATATGTGCATATAACATATATCATATAGTCAAAGCAACATCAATCATCAAGAAGAAGGTCATGATATCGTAAGCCTCTCAAATACGAGTGTTATGACAACATCCCTTTCTGATCCATGATCATACAAAAGTAATGATAATAGTATATAAACATATAAGCATGTAATCCAACATAATAACTAATCATGATATCCTTTCACATAATCATCAATTTCTAATCTTATTATGATAACATTTAACATTTAAAATATCCAATCAAAATCAAAATGCTATCTTACCCAGGCTAGTGTCAAAGAGGTGTTACATCCTCCCTCCCTAAGATTTGACTTACTCGTGGAAGTCATGTAAACTCAATATGCAGCCATGTCACACATTAGTACTCAAAATCTATTAATCAAATTAAAATATTGTACTTCATTCCAAAGATGAGAGATATAATATACATCATTCATCAATGAATGAAATAGAAAGGGCATCCTTATAACATTCACCTTTCTAAGAATCATTATCAATATATTGACATATGCCTTACTAATAAGGTTTCAACATTAAAAAAAATAACATGCTTAATCTTGCTAACATCCATGTGTCACAGTTCTCAAAATAAGAATTTATTTTAACATCCAAATTCATTTAGGGATAGGTTAAGATACACATTGATTTCCACTAAGAATAGGGTAAAGATGAATGAGCACTCAATTCTTTCCAAAACACCATTGTTTGCAACAATTTTTTAATTTTCTACACACTTCCAATCTCACACATTAGAACATATTTGGCATCATTTTCAACAAAATATAACAATTTACACTTTCTAAAGCATAATAAGCCAACTTTGAACTTTTCATATGTAACCATATCCAAGATGAAACATGCATTTATACATACATACGTACATCACTGGGGATCACATCACAAGGCTACACAAGGGTCCATTTGGACACTGGTAAGCAGCATACTAATTCAGGATACATAAACCATGAGCCAAGAGCTAATATCCATCTCACATAATCCATACCTCACACTCAATGGTTTGATGGTGTTAGGCCACACACACACGGTGAGACAATCCAAACAAGACCACAATGACCTATCTCTTGTTGAATAAGGTGGTTAGCCTCCAAGAGATAGTCATCATACATATGTGGGAAGTGGGTCCTAGCTATGTAACAACCTCACATACCCCCATCCTCACGGTTCCCTATATCTACTTCCTCGTATACGCTCCATCGATTCTAGCTCTCCCATTCTCAATCAGGAATCACATTACAACACAAGACCAACATTTGAAAACAACAAATAGAAAACTAGTTTAGCCACCAAAGATCATAAATAATTATTGTAGATACACAAAATTAACATCATGCATAATCATATTCATCCATTCATCAAATAAATCAAGTTTATTTGATCAATCTCCTAAATTCATCAATTTAAATTAAATAAATCAACTTTATTTAATTTGATTCTAACATCACCCTCCTTGATTAAACAAATAAAACCTTTATTTAATTAAATCTGAAATCACCTTTCATCTCCCTTTGATTTAGTTTAAATCCCTAAAATTTAAGTCAAATGGGTGAAAAGAATCTAATCATCATCTAAGTTAATGTAATCTTGATTAAATCTAATCTAATCACCCATCACATTCTCTAGCTTTTCCCACTTGCACAAATAAATCAATTTATTGATTTATTAATTCATCATTTTCCATCAACATGGCATCTTTGAGGAATATTCCCTCAAATTTGAACTAAAAAATAAGTTGACATGTACATCCAACAAAGCATTTATGAGCTCATGGCTCTTACATGTCTCTTGCAAAGGTCAAACTTAGCATTTAACTCTCAAATTCAAATTTGAATCTCCCCCTCTTTGGCACATTGACCAAAATGTGCTCATTCCTCGAACTCTCACATTTGGACAAGTGGCATCTTGCCATTGGTTGGTTTTTAGTCCCACATTCTCCATGTTTGGAATTCTTCTATCATTCTATTCCTTAAACAGAGATCATCTCCATTGATTTAATCCTCCACAAATCTACAAAGTTTATGCAAAGTCACTCTCTTCAATTGAGAACTAATTTTTTCCATCTTACTCCATCTTCAAGGAATTTCATCATTTAAGTTTTAGAAAGGATTGGGAAAGGTTCATTTGCACAATTGACACCAATCCAATATGGAATAGGTATAGATCATGTTTGCTTCTTTCATGTTTTTAATTGATTTTTTTATAAAGCATGATGTATTATTCCATAGGAGCATTTTGATAAGTTTGCATATAACTAACCCATGTTTGAGGTTTAAGTCATTTGCAAATTTTAGGTGCTTCATCATGGCACTAGAAGGAGTTTAATAGCATCCACAAAATCAAAGCGTAAGAGATATAGTATTTGCTTGTCGGCATAGGGTTTTATTTTACCCTTTTGCTTGAATTGTAGTTGGTTTTTGGAATTTCTGCTTCTGTTGATTCGTTGCAGGAGATGGAAATTTGGGGTTTCTTTTGATATGAAAAATTATATCTTTCTAACAGTTGTGGGCTTTCCTATTTTTGTTTTTTTCCAAAAAAAAATCGAGGAGTTGTAGTATGAGGGTTCTTTTGTGTTTTTGATTGTTATGTGATTGTCAATGGTGGTTTTCAATTTTTTCAGTAGTTGGCCTATGAAAATTTTAATGGGTATTGAAGAAAATATAGATCTGGTGATTATTTTGTTGTAGACTGATTTGTGGGTCTGTAGGCTCGTGCTTGTGTTATTGTTTGTACATATTTTTACATCTTAGTTTAGGCTTCTGCGTGTTAAAAGCTTTGTTCTATACAACACACTTTAGCCCCTCTCACATGTTTTGTCTCACCATTCTCCAACATTTTCTTCACCACCCAACTTGAATTTACTCAAATCAACTCTATTGTTCCCTTGTTTCTTAGCCTAACTGATTCAGAAGCAATTTCTAATGTGTTGTACAAATTTATAAACACATAAATAAATATAGATCTTTATCATTTTTAGTTTTTTTAAAAGATTGTGTGAACGAATCAGTTTTAAACCAAAGGGATGCAACCTTTGTCTCAAGACTTTCACTAGCTAATTATATATCCTCAACTTTTTCTTGATAAGAATCCATCCGTATAACTTTTTGGTGAAGTGATTATTATTTGCAGACTTGGAATAAACTTTTATTCTTCGCAGAACTATCTTTTTGGAAGAAATTTGGTGGAGTTAGAAAAATATTATTAGGGCGAAGGGAATTAAGCGAAAGGGTAATGATAAGCAGCTAAAGCTAATGCAAATGAAGCCTTTTCTATCTAATATACCTTTGATATCAAATTCTTGCAGTCAATGCGTGCTGACAGAGAACAATAGAAATCTGTTTTACACCTATCAATTGCATTATCTTGATAGTTTCTAATGCCTCTTCAATAAATCCATTTTGTGCATATCCTACAATCAACGTATTCCTCAACAGAGAACAATAGAAATCTGTTTTACAACTATCAATTGCATTATCTTGATAGTTTCTAATGCCTCTTCAATAAATCCATTTTGTGCATATCCTACAATCAACGTATTCCATGAGCTAACATTTTTTTTCAAGCATTCTATCAAGCAGTTCATGTACCTTGTCTATGATTTTGAATTTTTGCACACATATCTACTAGGGATAAGCCACTTAGAGGAGCACACTGGAGAAGATTGTGGAATATGGTTGTACACCCTGCCAATTACATTTCGTTGAAAGTTTATGTGGATGACACAACTTTTCCATCTATTGATGGCAGTAGTAAATCTTTATTTCACTGTTTGTGCACTAAATGCATTCTCTTGAAAGTTTCTTTAACTGACAAAGTTTGCCAGTACACCTTGCTTGAAAATCTATTTTGCCTCCTAACAAAAAGTATGGAGTTTTGTCATGCACTTTCCATTTACATTTAATATAATCAATGCCTTTTTTTTTAATGACATCTCTTTAAAGCTCAAACGATGAAGGCTGATGGATTTGAACTTAGGATTAAATAAGACAGTTGCTTTGTTATGACATTGGAAGTACATAGGGGTGGATTTTGAAGAAGTTACGGATTGTATTCAATTTTGGTGGGGAATTGAATGCTTTATGATAGTTAGATATTTGGAAGGAATTATCATGTAGGGGTTTTCAAAAAATTTGAAATCCTTCCAATTTATCTTTGATGCTTACATTTAATTTTGATATTAAGATGCCATATAAAAAAGATAAAGTCTCAAATCATTTTCAAACCATTAGATAGCATCATATGTTTTCATCACTTGAGCAATCTTGATTTCTATTTTTTTTCTATTAGAGGTCAATAATCTTGCATGAAGAACTCATGAGCCTTGTCCAAGATTTTCTCAAATATTTGGCATGTCTTGTGTTTCTTTTATCATTTTTCAATACATGCATAACTCATATGTGTGATGTTTATAGGTATAAAGGAAAGCGAAAGGAAAGTGAAAGGAAAGAGAAAAGAAAATGAAGGAAAACAAAGGTGTAAAGGACAAGCAAAGAGAACGGATTTTCATTTGCAAGAAGCAATCTTTGGAGGAATCTTGCAGAAATGGAGCATTAAATTTGGAGTTTATAAAGAATTTTATAATGCTTGGAGCCTCCACTTACTACTTTAATTTTATTTTTTAAGCCAACTAGATCATTGTTTGTTTTCAAAGTTGAATTAAAATTGAACCTTAGAAACTGACTAGACTTCATTTTTGGGCTAAAATTGAAAAATCAACTTCACATTTGATTTTTGGTGCTTAAAATGAACTCATCATTTCTTTAAGGCTAAAACCAACATGTTTCTTTTATGATTTGTAATCATTTTTGCAAAATAATCTCATCTAAAAAGGTGTATGCACTTCTCTCGCACTTCATGGTGATCTTGAGAATCAAAAGTGTTTTTTATGACATTAAGCTGCATAAAAGATTGCCTCCACACTTCATTTTGGGTTCAAAAATTGAACAAAACACTTTCCAAGTGTGAGTAAACTTATTGCATGTGTTCTCACTTTGTTTCTAAATGAAGGTTGATCGAACTATGAATATGTTTACTCGCTTTTGTCTATCTTAGAGGGCTTTCCTTGGGGAAAAAGTACTCACCCAAGGGAATGAATCAACCGGTAACACTCTAAACCCAAGAGTATTTCCAACCGGGATATAAATGTGGGTATTGGAGTAAACGCCAATATCACACAGTTGGCTCTAACGAGATGGATCTGAAAAGGGACTCTCACCATATGGTTCAATCTCCATGAAGGAAAATTCCAAACTAAAACCCTTGTTTGTAGTAACCAACCAATCCATCCAACGAGTTTATCAAAGTGGTGCATTGGAACTTAGATTCCAAGAAGTTACTTGCCATGTCTGATCTTGGTTAAAATATAGAGCTTAAGAATTCATTCTTAACATACTTTTATATCTTTTCCTTGGTTGCATGTAAAATCATCTCTTCTACTATGAAGGGCATGAGGCAAGCCCACCAAGAAAAATGTACCAATTGAGCTAGGATGTTATATTGCTTGTGAGTCAGTTTGAAAACATAGTGCTTGGATCCAAAACATTGAGACAAACATTAAACCAATCATTAGAATTTCAAACTCTTTGAAAGGAAAAAATACCTTTGAAAAGTCCATGTGTTACTGCTTGTCCCTAGGGGTTCTTATCCCTAGAAGGCTCCTAAACACTGAGACCTACATCTCTATTTGTTCATTCCAAAGTCAACAATAGGAAACTATGCTCTTGAAACCTTGATTTTCACATAATGGACCTTGTGGAATGAAAATGGAATTGAGACATAGACATTCTGTTTGAAAACTAAGCAAGAAGTGTGTTTGTGGTAAAAGCAAGTCATTAACCAAGATTAACTGAAATTGAACCCCACACATGTGCTTGTTTATCTTTTTATCATCTTTCGAGCAAACATTGGTCTCTTGGTTTGAGCTACTCTTAGAGAAAAGTGTGTTCTTCACTATCTTGGTCTAGTAAACAAGTCCTTCTTAGGTTCATTTAGGATCAAAATAAAACACTTCATCCATTCACACATTTATCATCTCATCCCACCAAACAACTTTAGAGCTTTGGAAACATCATTCAAAACTTGGGTAAATCATCAAAATCAAAATCACCTTGTTTAGTTAGGAGTATGGGAATGCATCCTTTCTCATACCTCTAGTTAAATTAGCACCCCTTTGAACAAGTTCATCCTAAGATAATATCTAACATCTTAGGGTTTACAAGTTCATTATCCAAATCAAACAATCAAAATCAAGCCCTAAGTATAACATTGATACACAGTCCCTAAACGTCCAACACTCATATCATTCACCCCTTTTCATCCTTCATCTCATCATTGGTCCTAAACACCTTAGAGGTCACTTTTACAACAAGGTCAAAACACAAGAGGAACATGGAATATAAACTTGATCCATACATCATGAGTAATCCAAGTCAACCAAACTATCAAAGCTTTACAATGCCAATTGATTTTCAAAACTCACATTTATACAATCCATACATGGGATCATTATTTCCTACAAAACTCAATGGCACAACAAATGTGAGTATGCCCAATATGAATTTTGGAACACCTTTCCCCATGGTAGATTTAAATCAAATTCCAAACTTACAAATCTATCCACCGAACAATCAATGCATGATCCTTCAAACGAACAATGTCACCAACATGCCAAATGTGAATGTACCAAGTACAACTTTACAAAAAATGAACATTTTGAATCCAAACTTGGTAAACTTTGGGATGAATATGTTTTCAAATCATACGAATATTGCTCAAAGTCCAAACAAGATGTTAACGACTTCGTGTATTAATCCAATTCAAGGTAACACCATGCAAAATCAAAGTTACCTAAATCAAGGCAATGTGATTCCCAACACCAACAATTTTCAATTTCAACCTATCATGCTAAATATGAACATCATCCTTAATCAGGAACATTGTCCAAAATCAATTTTTCCATGATCCCATTCAAAAACCACAAGTATGCATCCCAAATTTGCTTGAAAAAAAACCAAATCAACTATATCAAGGGAGTCAAGATCAAAATTAAGATCAAATTTGGTGAGATCAAATTGCTACACTTACCAAAATAGTTGAGTCATTGCACTAAGAGACATCTCCACCACCACTACCCATATCAACATCATTCCTTTGTTTAGGGCTTCCCCCTTTACCTAGCACCAATCACTCCATCCAAATCAATCCACCTAACACCAATCAAGCCATCACATCAAATCCTTTGAATATACCATCAAAATCGCACCAACAGATGGTATCTAATCAAATGACAACATCAATCCTAGCAAATCAAAACATGGTCTCCCAAGAACCTATCACCTCGGTCATTCCAACCATCCCTATCACTTCGATCATTTCGAACCACCACTATCACACCCATCACATCTCAAACCCTCATGATCACTCCAAACTTATCTCAACCACTCATCACTACATCCAACACAATTCCAAATCCGCCACCACTACCACCAAAACCAAACATAGCAAGACAATATAACATTGCACTAAAAGCTCACTAGGCCTACCAAAAGGCAATCCATCAATATCTAGCCACGCAACAAGCAACAAAGCCTCTCAAGCTGCCCAAGCCTCTCAAGCTACCCAACAAACACAAGCACAAACACAAAAAATGATAACTATTGGGGATAACGATGAACATTCAACCACTAGTGATAGCATTGAAAATATCCCCACCACAATTGTTGAAAGCAATGATCAAGATCTATCTATCAAAAAGCACATTGAAGATGTTTCTATCTCATCCGAAGATCAAATCAACATATATCAAGAGTCACTTTTCAATCATGATCAAAATCCACCAACAATACCCAACAATGATCCAATTCAAGAAATGTCAACATCACTTGACCCTATGGTTGAAGACATTCACAATCTCTTTGCCACAATTGTTGAAAACAATGTTCAAGATCTCTCAATTAAGGAGCACATTGAGGATGTTTCCACCCCATCCGATGATCAACTCACCATACATCAAGAGCCACTTTTTAGTGATCTATTTCAAGGAGTGTTAGAATTATTTGATCCCATTGACATAATCTACGATCCATCAACCAATGATCATGTTGAAAATGTCTCTACATCGCCTTATGAGTTAGAGAACATATCTCAAGAATTTATGCCAAAGCATAATCAACGTCTTTCACCAAAGTCTAGCAATGGTCCTTTCCAAGACATATTGAAATCCTTTGACTTCATGGTTACAGATACTAAAGGAACCCTGAACTCGACACTTGAGGATATTGAACCACTTACCATGTCTAATGACGACATCCAAGAACCCTTTATAAGCAATCCAACCTTTGAAATTGACCCATGCCAAGAACTTGATCCAAAGCATGTCAAAAGTAATTATGAAATTATTCAAGGTCAAGAATTCGTATCTCCAAGATACTACAATAATCTAATGGAAAATCTCCTATCTATACAAGGTGCACATACTCCTCCATCTACCCATGAGATGCTTTCTATGGATGGACACATAGAGGATTTTCATTCAGAACATGATTCTTTTACTCCTGACATTATTACACAAAAAGAGCAGGTTATTGAGTTGACAACATCAGGATTAGACATATCTCAAATTCAGACTGAGAACATCATGTATGAATATATCCAACATTATCCACTCAAGGAAACAAGTCACATAGAACAAGATATTTCAGAGTTAGTACAACATCCAATCGAAATAACACCATCTGCAGTAGTCATTTATCAGAGAATGCACTCTAAACAGGAACTCTTGAAACAAGTAGAATAAAAGCATGAAGGTACTACTACCACCATATTGGGGGAAACTTTGTCTCAAGAAAACATCAACATAGGGAGCACCAAGAATCCTTATGATGAAACTGATGCCAATACTACAGCCAGTCACATCATGAATCTTCTTCCACGCATCACCCCATCCATGAATTGGGACCAACTTCGAAAGAAATATTTGAATCAAAGTACGAAGAACGTTATCAAAGCAAAAGAAGCGAAGAAGCATAATGGAAAAATCAAGTACACATGGATACCAAAATATACAAAGAAAGATTATCCCTATCAAACTCCATTAGTCAAAGAAACTATGGGGAAAAATAAAAAAGGGAAAAGTATCCATCAAATATGTCCACAAAAAAAAAATTGGGCTTTTCAAGCGACGTACAAAGTATATCAAGAAATTGGTCCTAATTCCATGCACACTTTTGTATCCACCCATCATTGCTCATCTTCCCAAGTTTGGAGAGTCAAAGGTTCCAAACTATCAACCAATCCATCTCTTATCCCTAAATACACTCCATCCACGCCTCCATGCATGATATCCAATTATCACATTGACCATGTATTGGCAACGACCCTTCATCATAAGGATTCAGAAGGTACTCTATTGTGATGTGCACACAAAGATAAAGTTAACTCTGGTATCAAAGAAGTAGATCAGAAATCTCAAAAGTTGCATTCAAGTGCACATATCAAGTAGCAAAGAAGCTTCTTCAAGTAGGATATCAATGGCACATTATGACAGGGGAATCTACATCAACAATACCTTGTGATTTAGCATGAGCTTATAATCTCTCAGAAAAAATCAAAAAAATCAAAAAATATGAAAATCCAAAAAAAATCAGAAAAAGGATTGAAAACAGTAAAGAGAAAAAATCCTCCTCTAGTGAAAACCACTACGGTGGTGCTTTGGGAAAGACTATGATGAAAAATTGGAAAACATACATCATGTGTGGAATCGAGCATCTATGTGCGCCACTTCAGGTGAAAGAATCTCATCCCATCCATAATAAATCCAACATTCCATCCATCTCAACCATAATAAATTCATTCATCCATGAGCCATTTATCCAATCCATATGCATATGTCTACATCCATGGTCCAAGTCATCTTGATCTTGACAAAGTTTGGGGCACACTTTACAGTTGCTTATGGTAAGCATCTTGACATGGGTCATTTTCACAGATCCTATCCTATCCAATGTTATCTAAGGCATGAAGCATTATCCAAATAAATCATTCCTCCATTCAAACACCTTATCTTATCGTAAGATAATCCTTGACATATTTTGCATGCTTGTCATATCCATCAATCCATACACCTATCCAAGCATCCTTCCATTGCATTTCGTACATTGCTAGACACTGGGGGCAGATATTTGCATCTTGCTTCAAGAATAAATCTTGATCTATATCCTCCAACTTATGTGGTGATCTGAACATTGGCAAATGTAGAATCAAATTGGTCAAACCACTTGTGAGAAAAATTCCAAATCACTAGCCCATGGCATATTTTGATGAGCAAATGTTCCTTATCAAGCTTCATCTTTCATCGAACATCAATCCAAATAATCACTATTAGTCACATCTAGTTTGCACGTTAATGCCACATCAATCATTCAAACATCTTTTGTTTCAAACCAAGCTTCATCAATCATGATCAATCAAATCCAATCAAGAAATCATCAGGATATCCTTGTGTTGCTTAACACTATCCTTGCATTATTGTGCACCCTCAACAATGTTATCATCATCAGTCTTGGTCAAATCATCATCAATCCATCATCTTGGGGATATATTTCCCAATCCTTGTGTTGCTTAACAGTATCCTTGCATTGTTGTGCATCCTCAACAATGTTATCATCATCAATCCCAATCAATCCTGATCAATCCAATCCTTGCATTGTTGTGTATCCTTAGCAATGTTATCATCATCATCAATCCATCAATTTGATCAGTCAACCTTAGCTTGGTCTTCAACAAAATCCCAAATAGATCACTGATATCATATCCATATCCAAATCGTCAAAATCATGCGAAAATCCAAAAACATCCAAAACATAAAAAAATCCATAAACATTCATAAAAGTCAGAAAATGTCAAAAACATGGAATCCAAACTATATAGGCAAGGCTCATATTTGATCAGCCCCCGAGACAAAATCCAAAAAACATCCATAAAATCTCATAAAACCCCAAAACATTCAAAAAATAAAAAAATCAAAACATTTGAAAAATTCAAAAACCCAAAAATAGCCTCAAAAAATTCCAAAAACATCAAAAAAATCCAAATATTTGAAAAAATCATCCATCTCATCTCACTTTCACTTGAAATAATCAATAATCCATAATAAATTGATCGTCACCTTCATCCTTTGGCAAAACAAACAGAAACAAATCACAACAATTAGCAAAAGCAAACTTCAAACACAAAATCAAAATCGAAGCAACAAACTTTTAAACGCAAAATCAAACTCTTGATCATTTTCAAACATGTCAATCAACTTTATATAAAAAACCTATTAATTAACTTATCAAACCATCATCATCCTATACAATGCATGTCCTAGGATATATCATTCCAACAATGGGCATCATTTTGGATATCACCTTGGATTCTTATCCTATCAAAACGAATCCCTTTGGCTAGAGGTATGAAGAACATTGGCTTGTT
>VDFB02270651.1:628971245-629032614 GCA_007258455.2 Sequoia sempervirens
GAGGTGATCAAGTGAAAGAATGAACTGGTTGTTCTCAAAATGATACCTCCCTTGATGCTCGAGTTCAAAATTGTCACATGATTGATCCTCATTATCTTCCACCCAAGACAAATGCCTAATAGGACATCCCCTTGAAAAATTTTGTCTAGAGGGAAAACAACTCAAGTATTTAGAAGAAATAGCATCATCCTCACCTTGCATGATGGCTTGCCATATTGATTCCTCCTCCATGGTTAATGGGCCATCCTCTTCCGTTAAAGTAGCTAATAGCTCATCAAAGCTATCAAATCCTGAAAGGCCTTTAGAAACATCTAGTTTCAACTCAAAATCCACATCATTACTCAAGGTAGTATGCTCCAAATCATGATCTTCTTCAATGAAGGATGTCAAGTGCTCAGACAATGAAATAGTCTCCAACAAACCTTCAATTGGCACATCAGCTCCAAGCTCCTCTATACAACAAAAAGGGAGCTCCTCCAACCAACTAGGATCATGCATGTCATCTTTATGAGAAGTTTTTTTTACCCCCATCAAAAAAATGTTCCTCCGCTTGCTCCAAAACTGATCTCTTTGGTTTGGTGGTACAAGAGGGGTTGAAAATGTCGATTTCTTCATCCTACTAACTATTCTGCTCCAAAACAAGTGGCTCACTTGGGATGACATCCACTTCCACCTCTTGATTTTGCTACACTAAACAATCCCCTTCCAAAGATGTAGGCATCACATCTAAGAGTGAGTAGAAAAGCTCAATCTCAGCTTGAAATGGATCCTCCTCGAGCTTATGATCATTTGATTCAAGGTTGCTTTCACATATTTGTTCTTGAATCAACACCTTAACTAAGTGGTCCTCATCATTGTGATGGTCAGAACTTGGAATAATCATAACATCATGACTTTCATACTCAAAGTTAGGGAGCTCATCAAACATATTAACTCCAATTTCTTGCACATGATCTAAGTTTGTAATAGAGACCTTAAGATCATTCCAAAGAAAAATTTCTTCACAATCTTCTTCATTTCTTGATGGAAAAAAAATTTCTTTTACCTCATGACAACTTTCACTAAGCCTATTGGGCTCCAAAATAGATTTTTCTTTATTCCCTTCTTCTTGATCCAACATTCTAAATTCATATTGATTATCTTTTCTCAACAACTCACCGCATTCTTTTACCTCTTGTTGCTTAGAAACAACATTCTCATCATCATTTTCAATGAACGCAGGTAACTCATTGAGCCACACTACAGAGTTATCCTCTTGATCAGCCTTCTTTACCTCCTCATCATGTTTCCTTGATTGGATTACTACAACATATTGATCATTTTCAATAAATTCAGGAAACTCAGGTTAGTAAATGTAAGCAAGGATTCATCTTGAGAAGCCTTTTCCTACTTATTCTTTTGATGTTGCAAGCGATAAACCTCCAAGGCTGAATGTAATGGATTTACCTTTCTAATCTTCTCGATGTGAAGTAAGGTCTCTCGATCCATGAATTCATCCTCGGGTTCATCTAGTGAGGAAACTTGGGGAACTTCTTTGGTTTCTTAAAAGGAAATTTGTTCAATGGGCTACCTCAGAACTAGACTAGGCTGGATCTTCTCAAGAATATGCTCATCTTCTATTAATCATAGTGTATTGAATCTAGGGATGTCTCTTTCAAAAAATAGGTTTGGAAAATTAGCAGTTGGGCTAGCTTTTTGCTCAATAGCAGGCATTTGAAATGAAGGGAAGCTCCTAAAACTTAGGTTTTCAGCTTGGGAAGATCTAGCGGACCCACCTTTTCTAAAACTCAAAAATTGATACTTACCAACCTGGTTTTGGGAAGGCTACTCTAGAACTATAGGATCTGCTTGAATTTCATGCTTTTGTGCCTCCAACTTCTTCTCATAGAGATAGTCTTGGCAAACCATCTCTTCTTGTTGCTAATAGTATTCATGTTGCCTCTTGATCTACTCCAGTTGCCTTTCAAAATCAAGCATGAAGTCAAGAAACTCACTCTTTAGGCTTAAAATCTCCTCCTTTTCACTGTCTATGAGTGGGTCTTGAGCATACGTAGGCTGATATGGAGGTTAAGCAAATTTTGGTGGGTGGTAATTATATTGGGCATTCTGGTTTTGAAAAGTAATGGAATTGAAACCAATTACATAATTTGCCTAATATGACTAATGATGATGTGAATAAGTAGGATTTTCCTAATATGGTGGATGGTAGGACATATCTCCATGAAGCATAGGAATATTTATTCTTTCATAAGCTCGAAACAACAACAATCATATTTTTTTGAAAATAAACCAGTAATCATAAACTCAGAGTCGACAGATGTGTGTGGATTTTTTCCTCCAAAGGAAGATTTTACTGGCATAAATACCTAATATCAACACTCAATAACAAATATTGGACTAAAAGAGCCCAATCAGTCCCACCGACCATGCCAAAAATTGTTGGCAATCAGGATTCAACCCTTAGCCAAGTCAGACTTTCCTATCATGTTTCAACATAGAAACACTCTTTAATTTGTGGGTAAATCAATGAGTGAGAATGAATCTCCAGAGTGGGCCAGTTCTCTCAGTAAAAAAACTTAATATAACAGACCTCTAGGGAAAAGGGGAGAGGGAAAAACTGAAAAAAAAAGATTATAAACCTAAAATGATTCACCAACAAATTGAAGATTCTAACCAAATTACACTCACAACATTATCTCTAAAACTTTGATTCTCACAATCCCACCCTGAAAAATACATAATTCAACAGTAATTTGTACAAAGGCTCACTAATGGAACACAAAATGCAACATGAATTAGAATAGACTCTTGAAACAAAATTCACAAAACCAAGACATAAACAAGATTCAGATCTTGAATCATTGTCAACATTAATTGATATTGTAAACTTTAGACATGAAAATGGGAAGGAGAAGCCTACTATTTTATTGAAATGAAGGAGTACAAGATCAAAATTTGATTCAAAATAACTTTACAAGTCTCTCTTCAGTGAATATGAGAGCAAGAAATAGAATTTTGAACTCTTGAGAAATTAAAATTTCTCAAACTTATAGCCATCAAGTGACATCAATGGTGAGAATAGAAAAATCAACTTCATCTACATCTCAGAATGGCAACTTTTTTCCATTTTCGAGCTCAAGGAAAAATCTTGAAAAATAGTGCCATAACCTGCTCCAAACTAAATAAAAAAGATGGAAACTTTCCATCTCCAAAGGGTCTATCCAAAAATCCTAAAAATCAGATGTAAACAGTTCAAGAACTGAAAATAGAAAGTCCAGTTTGTCATCTCTTTTCCAAATCCACCCAAGAACTCCAACTCAAAATAAAAAGTTCCCATGAAGACTTAAGTGCACCAACTACATTTTAAACGTTAACAAACAATAAGGTAATTTATAGAAAAATTACCATTAGTGATGTTTTACAATCATTCGCAGTTTTAGAAAACAATATAGAAACTCCCCTAATACATTTCATTTTTGCATCTTGAGTTCAAATATTTTGATTTTTGCAATTTGAGTAAAAATTAATATTTGCAAAAAAATAGAACACTATGTGACAACTCCTATACCTTTGATTTTTCTTATATATAAAAAATCATAAAAATGGATTATGAGCCCTAGACCCAAAGAAAAACTAAGGCATGGATAGCTTGACCTAATGTGTATGTGGACCATGTGAAAAACACAAGGGCAAAGTATGGTTTTTGTTTGAAAAAAAATCATAAAAAATGCTTAAGGTATTGGTTCGACCTAGGAAAACATATGTGATGAGGATTTAATTTAATCATTTGGGGTTTTAAAAGAATGTGATTAAAATCACATTCAAATTGAGCACATGGGGAAACCCTAACACCAAAACTGGCCCCTATCTGACATTTTGAACATCATTCTTCACTTGGCAACTTTAGAGAAAATAGGGTTATTCACTTGGCCACCATGGAGAAATAGGGTTTGAGCTAGAAACTCCACTAGTTGACCTTGCATCATGTTGATTTTGGTTGAATCTCCCTTTACATTCGAGGGCAAGTCTTCTATCGCCATTTTGATGTCTTTTTTTCCTTCATTAGAATGAGAAAATGGGCCTTTAGGCCATAACCACGACTGGTTTTTTAATGCATTTTGTGTGTTTTGTGCTTCTGTTGCTTCTTTGCTTTGTTTGGTTGCCATGAGAGAGCTTTGTACAAACATTTGTGAAAAATTTTGGTCAACTAGTTTTTCACCTACAACCATGGTATTCTCCATCTTTAAAAGAATTTCCCTCTTAAATAAAAGCTTGATTTGTGAGCTTAATGAGAAAAACAAGTGAAGAATGCATTTTTCTAAGATTGGGCATTGTACAGGCCATGGCTTCACCATATATGTTTCTTGTTTCTATAAAAAAAAAAATCTTTTATATGCTTGACCCATGATATAGAAAGTAATGGCATTTGCAAAAAAATAAAATCTGGAGAAAACCATGCATTTTGTTTTGTTTTCAAGGGCTTCCAGACCCTTCATGGTTGCAGCCATTAGCTTTAATATCTCCATTTATGAGAACTCACGAGCTTGAAACATTGTTGTTTCTCTATCATTTTCATTTTAAATTCAAAACCCCAAGTGGCTTTGCTTGGTGGAGAAAGAAAACCTCCTCTTAGGCCACGACCATGAGAGTACCAGCTAGGGTTTCAATGTATTTTATCTCTCATATATTCCACTAAATATGCACAAGCAATATGTTACTTTATTTTTTGGTTTTGCAAACAAATCATGGTCATGGCCATTAGTTCCATTAACTTCACTTCATGCTCGCTCTAACAATGCTTGCACGAACTTGAAATATTGTTGTTTTCTTTTGTATTTGTGTTTAAAACACAATACCCTGAATGGGTATCACCATTTGTGAAAGAAATTTACCCTCAAGCCATGGCCATGAGAGTCTAATTGGTTCATCTGAATTCTTATATGAGCTTGAACAACCCATTATTTCTCTATTTTGCAAGCTCACATGCAAACCTCTTAAAAGTTGAAAACTCTAGGTACTATTGCACTTGTCTCCATTTTGAAACCCTAGCTCAACATAAGCTTAGATTCTGGAAAGAGAAAAAATGATTTTATTCTCCATTCTCATTGATTATGGTTGTCACTGTAACTTCACTGAACAATTTTTCTTAGTGGAACAAGCTATTTCCTTTGTATTGTTTGTAATCTCTCCTTTCACTACACACACTGCTAGCAATCTCTTGCTTTCTATTTGCTTGAAATGCATAGATACAATGAAGCTCAACTTAATTTGATACTTTTCAATTACTTATCAAAAACATGCTTTCTCTTCCATGCAGTTTTTTGTCCACTATTTAGCATGAGTTGTAATGACAATTGCACACACTTGCACACAAAGAACTCAACTTACTCTCAAATGCACTATAAATTGATGTTTTTATTTCACTTACTTGTAAGGTTGCACTCAACCATCATGGTATTTTCTGTAGATCATTTGTAGTTGTTTGTTTCCATCCATTCCATGCACTTTAATACTTTAAAAATGCACTTCAAACTTTTACTTTATCATGGCTTCATGTGACACTGCAATAAGATAGCTTTTTTAGCATCAATTATTTTCAAACCAGCCTTTGGTTTCTTGTATTCCATCAACATCAATGATGTTGTTTCACATTACATTTAACTTAAACACTTAGGGTTTTGTGTCTATGTTAGTCAACAATGCTTCTTTTCCTTTACTTATTGACTTTCATGCTTTACTTGCAGCCACTTGTAATTCTATTTCTTGATGGAGAAAACCTTTCCTTTGTACTCTCCATGCATTTTTATCTCTTAGGCAACAATAGCAGATGAGTCCATTCTTTACATATAAGATTTTGAAATATGAACACTAGATGATGATGCTTTAAAGCTTCCCAAATTGGTTTAGTTACTATTGTTGACTTGCAAACAAGGCATTATGTATGCCTATTCACTATCTCATTCCATGATGATGTACTCATGATGATTGACTTGAGCAATTGATCATCTCTGATCTTCAATTCATTGCATTTTTGGACTTTATTGTCATAGATGATCACTTGCTTGAGCTCTTATGACACTTTTGATGTACTCCTTTAGATGCATATCTCTTTTGAGCAATACTGAATTATTTCCTTACTCAACCCCTCTATGGAATGTTAAGGGGAAGCATGTCAAGCTCAACCTTTGTGTGAGCCTTTTTTACACTAAATGCTTTAAAATCTTCAAAACAGATCAACAACATGGCTTTTCCTATACTTGCATAAGAAACAAACAGTGTTAGATTAAAACAATAAATTCATAAGTTTCTTATGATTTTTCCTCCTTGGTATTCTCTTGCACTCTTCTTGTCTTTGCTCAATTGATTCAATGCATCATAATCAGTATTCTACATTATTGTTGATAGATCATGTGGGAGGATTCATAACTCAAGCTCTAACAAACAGTTCAATCACAAGTTCATGTTCACTTGGAGGATGGGAACAAAGAGGAATGCACAACACTGTTCAAAGGCAACTTGAAGAAAAGGTCAGACAATGACAGCTATGTCCCCTCTTATGTGCTCTTTTAACTCTTTTTAATCTTTCGTAGTGTAGTGTACACTTTATGATCCATTATTCCAGCTACTCTCACAACTTGTGTGGGACACTTGATTCTATTTTTAATCCAATGAATACAAAATAGGATTTGTACAATCTATGTCTGATTATGTACTTTTCTTTTGCAAACAATGTATGAAACATTGTGTAATGAATTACTAGATACAAAATGAAATACTTTCTTTTACATTTCATGCAATGTTTAATGTTGCAAATGATGAATGAAAAACTAAAACACATTGCACTTTCTTTTAAACTCAAAAATCAAAATGTGCAATGGTTTAAACAACTGTAGAAATAACTAAAACTTTTCACCTTAAAATTAACTTGTAATAACCAGCTCTGTCAATTTCAGCTATGGTGAAAATTTGATAACAGTACAATCAAAACATTGACATCCTTGATGGTGCAAAAATGTTAGAATAGAACATTAAGCCCTACTCCATTGCTCAATTACCTTTACATCCTATTATTTAACAAATCATCTATTTGGTACAGGTTCTAATATGCTATCTTCACGCTTGTATACTTTCTTTTCACTCTATTAACCTATTTTACATCTATATATTTATTTTTTGCTTAATCTAGTCAAACAAATATAAATTAATTTTGGTATTTATTTTCTAGTTTCTAGTTGAATCTTACTTAGGATAGGAATCTAAGTTAATTATGATGTACATAATATCATAAATAAGATGAAAAATAATTTCAACTTTATTGGGTAAAGTAATTCTTTGTATTTTACTTTAATTGAGTAAAACCCCTTTTATGTTAGAATTCTAGTGGAACATAAGGATATGTAATTGAAACCAATTTTCCATATAAATACCAATTTACCTATTCCCTGTCCACACTAAAAGTATAGAAATTCACTAGAAACTTACCAACCAAAATAAAATGTGAAATAAATTTTATAAGTTGATTTAAGATTGCTCAACCCCTAAGATGCTCTTACATTAGTAAGAGAACTATAACATCATTTGTTATTATGTCTAAGTTGTATCACATTTGAGTAAATCTACTTCAGTCAAGCATTCTTTTGAGCTCCATGCATTAAGCTCACTAGGGTTAGAAATATTATTACTTGAGTTTTCTCTATTTTTTTAATGGCACCCATCAATTTCAATTGCTTATTAATATGCATATCTTTTAGTTAATGAGAAACACCTTGTTAGTGTACTCTTGTTGGAATTGAGACTTTAAAGTCTTGGAACTAGACTCTCTTAATGTTCTTATTTTAGTGGAGCTTGTATGTCTCCCAATTACTTTATGGATTTTCTGAAAAGAGGGTATTCTACTTTTAGAGCATTTCCAACCCCATAGGTGTATATATGTTTAGGTGGACCTCACTTCAAACCTTAAAGAATCTCTCTAATGCAAGAGCATCCAAGGTGTAAGAGCAATCTTGTATCCCAAAAAAATGATTTTAGTTAGGCTTTGTGAATAATTTTAAGGGCTAAAAATGATTGGATTACTTACTATTTTTTGTAAGTTGGAAGGGCTAAAAATAGTATGTTTCTATTTTTAGTAAGTTTGTAAGGGATAAAAGTAGCATGTTTCTATTTTTAGTAAGTTAGCATTTGTGCATGTATGGGCATGAAATCTTATAGAGAGCTCCAAAATGGTGAAAAGAAGCTAACGGTGAAAAAAACTCTTCAATACCATTTCGCTTGTGAGATATTAATGTTTTATTTTAAAAATCACTTTTAAAATATTTAAAGTCAATTTTGAGGCACCTAGAGGTTATGAATTGGCCTGAAAAGTGGCCAAAAATCAAAAGGTTGATTTATCGACCATTTGTAGTCTTACTGCTCATCAAGATCTATCCAACAATGCAAATAATTTGTCAATTTGATCCCGAGTCAAAAGTTATGACTCCCATAAGTTGGACTAAAATTTAGGAATTTTCTAAATTTGGAAAAAGGGGTAGCTAAATCTGTTGGGTGTCAAAAATAGAAGTGACAGTTCATTGGAAAGTGAAAAAGTCTTAGAAAGTGGTTATGAATGAAAATGGATTCATTCAAGATGAGAAGATAGATGAAATTCTTGCTTTTCAACATAGAACAAAGGTTGGGGTTTCAATGGCCATTATTGACATTTGTAGACTTGCATGTTTAATTTTTTGCATGCATTTGCAACCCATATTTCTATAATAATGGTCTTGTTACTAGATAGTTGTAATGCATTTGATTGCATGCATGTAGATGATTTCTGAGAATATAATAAATTGCATGTTCATTTTTCTTGAATGTTATTTTTTCTGTAAGGTGTGTTCGAGGGAGAGACTCCCTTCATTACTCTCTATGGGGGATCAATCCATCTAAATGTTATTTCATGGACTATACATGGCCTTATAGAAAATTCTCATAAGTTTTTTATTTGCGTTACCTTCTAGTAACCTGGTTCTTCTAGTATCATTTATTTATTGAAAGTTATATTCTATTTGTTGCTACAAAACTACGTTGAGAATAATTTGGACTCATGCCACTCAACTTACCACCACACATGAAGATGAGTATGGTTGCAAGTATATGTACTAATTTCATCATTTTAAACTCTTCCCTTATTTCATGCAAGCTCATGTGG
Source organism: Sequoia sempervirens (assembly GCA_007258455.2). Taxonomy (NCBI): domain Eukaryota; kingdom Viridiplantae; phylum Streptophyta; class Pinopsida; order Cupressales; family Cupressaceae; genus Sequoia; species Sequoia sempervirens. The sequence goes on from VDFB02270651.1 coordinate 628,980,430, forward strand.
TGTGGGTCACTCTTGTTATTAAAGTAATTTTCTTGGCATTATCATTGCTTATGAGCCTAATGATGACCTAGAAAGAGATACATTATGGCATTGGCTTCCTAATGACTCTCCTTTTTCTTCTAATTAACTTATTTGTGATGAATTTAATATGGTGGATGCATAAAAGTGTAAAGAAAGCATATTTTTATGTACTATGAAGATAGGCTCTATATTAAAAACCATTATGAGTTGTCAAACATATATTTTTGGCAACAATTAGCCACATCAATTCCACTATTCACTTAATGAATTGATAAATCACTTCTAAAAGGACTTAAGTTAGAGTGGCATAAAAGAGAATTGAAGCATCAAGGTTGGTTTCCGTTCCTTGATCTTTCCACAATAAGCTCTGCTCGAGTATGGTAAGTGGCAATGCGATGTTTGAGTGGAAGATGTAGTGAGCAAGGGAAAATAAGACAACGTAGACAAGTGCTGTTAAATTTTTTAATGAGAGCCCTAAGACGTTACCTTATATTTTCTTTGACTTGATTGGCATATATCAATATATATATTCAATATATATATTCAACACGATTAATTATAATTAACAATTTAGTTTATGACTAAGAATGGCGATGGTTAATAAACCCCATAGAGCTCATTACTCTATATTTTCAAATGAAAGCCAACGTAAAACACACGCAAAATGACCAAATTTGCTTGATTGACTTACCTTCGCTTTAGGGGTTCACCAGTTTTAAAGTTCATTTCTTGACTTGACCTTTGCTTGAACATAACATTTACTGCTGTAACGTGGACGGGCCATTACGATTCTTGGGGCAGTGGTCGGTCACTCACGGCTTTTACCTTTACCTCTTCATTTCGACCGTATATTTTAGGGTGGCAGTCTCTATCTCATTTATCATTGTAGTTGTGTCGCCGAAGATAAGCATGCATATCACAGGTGTCATGAGTCACTCACTGTTCTTGAGTTGCTTTACTGTAACATAGACCACCCATCGTTGCAAAATCACAGGTGTCACGGGTCACTCAGATGTTCAGAACTGCTTTAACACTCAATACAAAAGTTTATCACGTTCATTGCCTATATGAGATATATGAGATTTGGGTGATATGGAAAGCCTATGTGTCAAATAAATCCCATTTACCGGGAACAAATCACTTGCCTTAGCATTATCTGATATACTCCATTCATTTGTGAAATAGCTTGTGGTATTCAAAATACATTCGTGTTTTACATTTGGTATTGGATTAACCATTTTATCAAAAATGTTCTTTGAACAATATTGGATGTAAAGATGTAAAGGGAGGGCAACACACTTTCTTTTGTGAGTGTAGAATTGACATTATTCGTACTTTTTTTTATCAATTTGTGACAATATGTGAACATCAAAGGTCAATAATACTACATGAGTGATCTTTATTATAATAGTTTGGACAAAAAATATCCTCTAGAAGTCCCTTGGTGAAATTCACATAGAATTCTATCTCTTGACCATTTATGAACCTTAAGAGAAGTCCATTAACATTGTTTTTAAACAAAATCCTATTAATTAGGATGAAATTAACCCCTTGTAAACCTATTGAATCTTCTTTTGAAAATAGGGAAATGACTAGGATATTGTCCATTCTCCATAAACTAAATTCTATCTTCAACCCATGAGAATGTCAAAACTTCTCTATTTTTAACATCACAACTTCAACCACTTACTTTTCGTCTACCTACAATCCACCATCTTGGGCAATATGTTGGTAAAGAGCTCTTTCTTTTACCAACTTAGTTGACCTAACATCTATATCATACTCAAGAATATTAGTGATCAACCTAGTACATTTTTTGTCCCTCTATGATGTATTCCCTAACACTAGGGTGAACAACATATATAATGACCTTATTCCTTGGAATAAGATGTCAAAATTCTTTAATCTCTTCACAAGAGCATAAGATTTTTTTTTGACAAAATTTTATTTTGCCTCAATCTTTGAGAATGTGGAAATTAAAAGAAATTAGACACTCCTCTTTTTCTAAATAATCATTCTTTTGTAGGACCATTGCAATTTTGTGACCTCCACCAGATACATGCATAATGAAGTATTCAAAAACATTAGGGTTTACCAAAGCTATGTGTTGAAATTACTTGCTTAATTTTTGTAAATGCTCTCAAGCTTCTACAGTCCATTTGAGTTCTCTATCCATTGTTATCATCAAGATACTAGGTCTGACTAGCCCTACAAAATTTGATATAAGCCTCCCCAAAAAATTAATATAAATCCTAAGGAAGATTGAACCACCTTTTGTAAGAGTTGTTGATGAACTCGAGCATCCAGGATCACTTACAAAACCGAGATTAACCTTCTACATGAAAGTAGCAAAAGGATAAAATGTTAGAATATGGTGCAATAAAAAAATCATGATATTATCACACTCAAAATGATACAATATGCATCAACACTCCTTTGAACTAACCGAGTTGATATGAGCTCCTCTAGACTAGATAGGAGGGAGAGGTGAGTGTTGATTATATAGCATAATGTGGGCATATAATTCCAAGAGGGGTAATAACTCCCAAATAACCAAATTAGGTGGGGGTTATTCCTACTTGGAAAACACCAAATAGGTGGCATAACCTACTCAAAAGGAGAGAAGAGAGTGTGGGACTCAACCACCCAAGTGTGGGTGAGAGTGACACATGTAATCAATGGATTACACCACGTGTCCTCACATAAACCATGTCTCATATAACCTAAGTATGCTTAATAATATGTAGGAAAATTAAATATTAAAAAACCTACACCAACACCCCCCCTAAGAATAGCTTAGGTGGGTGAAAGGATGAAACAATGCAAAGATGGGTCTCAACTACACGACCATGTTAGGTACCCATGTACAATGATGAAAGTTCCTCTCAAAAGATGAGAAAGAGAAAACCCATAAGACAAAACTCTCCCCCAAGAGAGAAAAAGAAGATAGACCATATAGTCCCCCAATGTAGAATCTCCTGCATTATTGGTGAATTCTCAACACAAGAAGCTGAAGATGATCTAAGATCGTCAAACAATATTCCTCCCCTTAGGAAAAAAGAAAACCAAGGATGTATACAGGATATCTTCCCATTCTTGAAAGGAATTTGTAGGAAGAATGGTGAAAATTTATGATTTCTTTGAACTCTGGTCAGGTTTCCCCATGTCGATGCCAAAAGTTGTCACCATCAAATCAGGTGTTCTAGGCCACACTGTAGAAGATGACAATCCAGAACCTAGTGGAGATGGATGTAGAACAAAATCCAAAGACAAATATATCTCCTCTAAAGACAAAGGTGTCTCCTCCAAATGTTGCTCAATAGTAACCATAGTCATGTCAAACTGTGAAGAATGATCATGTGGGTAAAGAACAAGAGGGTCAAAAGGTTTCCCCTCAACATCTGAATAAGAAGAAGCAACTTCATCAAAGAGAAGATGTATGCACTCAATTGCGTCATCCAAGTTTGCAAGATAGGACTCACAAAACAAACCTGTAATGTCTTTCAAGTACTTATCCCAAGTAGCTATGTCTGGAAGACAATGAATGTCCTGTTGCACTGAATCAAGAGAAGCCATGGATGTAGTAATATTGGTATCATTAGAAACAATATTCAATGTAGGAGATAGAGTATCAACACATGTCTCTTGATACTCAATTGAAATAATACCAAGATTCACTTGATCATACTAAATCTCCTGAAAAATATTCACACTAGATGCGTGAGTGTGTACATCAGTCGAAGGAACATTAGAGGAAAAATGTGAGAAGGTGTATAGTCAAGATTGATGATCTACCTCCCCAACTGCAACAATATCTCTACTATGCAAATCCCAAATAATCATAGAATCTAGTGTGAAATCAACACTTTTTCCTTCCCCACCATGTGTGATATGATAGATAGAAAGGATATTTGTTGACAATGAAGGAACACAAAGGACATCATTGAATGATCCTTCATCTATGTCAATAGATCCTTTCCCACAAATACACATATATGTGTTGTTAGCCATCAGGATGGTCAGTGACAATCAAGTTTCAAATGAAGAGAACATACTCTATGATGAAGCCATGTGATGTGACCTACTCCAGAATCAAGGATCCATCTCCCTGACTCAGAATTTGCAAAATTGCAAAAAGTGCTTTCGTCTTTTGTTTCTTTAACTTTTTTTTAGAAGAATATGATGAATCTTTTGACATAGTTGAAGGAAAATTGATTTTATTCTTTGCTAAAAGATGCTTCAACTCATCAATTTGTTTTAAATAACATTGATGTTCATCATGCCCAAATTTCTTGCAATATGCACATGTGGGCTTCTCCTTTTTAGATGATTACCTTTTGAGGAAGAGGATTCAAACTCTTTATGTGGCTTGTTCTTTTTCTTCTTTTGTTTCTAATTAGGATGCTTTGATTCTTTCTATACCTTAGGCTCACTAGCCACCTATGCTTGTGACTTGGAAAGCTTGATGAGACCCATTTGAATCAAATTTGCTTCCTCGTAGATTAGAAGATCTAAAAATGCATCAAATATAGGCTAAACATATGTGGTTCCCATATAAATCCTACTAGTGTGAAAGCTAGAAAGAAATGCTGAATACTCAACACCAAACTTGGATAACACATTGAGAATCAACTGTAGATCCTTCTTAGTAATCTTGTGTATGTGTAGGATCATGATAGGCCAAAAAGTGGCAATATGATGGGTATGTGGCTGACAATTTTTTTTTACCCAAAATTGATGAAACGAAAAGGGTTTTTAAAGGAGATTCTCAACTTTCCACTAATATAAATTATTCTTTACTTTGAATTTAATAAGTAATTATTATTCATTTTCTATTCAAATTACGACTAAAGTCCTAATTGATAGACTAATTGAAAAACATCTATAGCTTTCAAATGGTATCACATTTTTTGAATCCAAAACATGTGTCACATTCTATACTTCGCATACTATAGGATTAAAAAAATAAAAATTGAATTTCATGAATTTTTTACCATGTTAAGGTGGTCAGACATACGAGTTTTCTATATTTTTTAAAAATTGTAATAAAAAATTCATAATTAATCATTTACTTGGAATTTTTTTTTTAAAAAATATGCATCACATCGGGACATGAGTCCTCTACTTATATCTAAAATATTATCATTTTATTGTGGTTAGGGTGGTCAAACAGACACCTACTTATTATTTTTTCCCTGAAATTTAAGTACTACTGCATTGAAATTTCAAATTTTCACCAAATGGATTTCTTTTAAAAAAAAAACCTAGTAGTTTAGTGATGAGGGTGCAACCCGAGACACATAAAATAACCCACAAACAAGAGAATAATTTTATTATTTAGAGAATGGAGCTTCTTACATGCAGAGGATCTCAAATCCCCAAGTTCTACAACACATGCAAGCTACAGAAAGCTACCGAATAACCTTTTTCGCAATATGCGAGCTTGTCCCCAAAAAGTTACCCAAAAAAATTAGAAAACCCGCCCATAAATAGAGCTCTTCATTAGTTTGGAGCCAAAACAACATTCAAATTGAGTTTAGGTGGTTTGGCACCGAAAATTTACAACATGAAGTTCAAATTTCAAAAGAGCATTTGCAATGGTATCTTTTAGAAAGTGCGCCAACTTCTCGGGGCCATAACTTTTGATTCGGGACTCCGATTGACGAACCGTTTGAACCGTTGGAAAGGTCTCAAAGTCAAGAATGCACTCAAAGTTTGCTATGCCAGTTTCGGCAAGTTTCAATGCCGATCTGGGAGCTCTAAGTGCCTCAAATCTCACTCAAAATATTTTCAGGTGTAAATATGGGGAACTAAAACTATAATATCTTTCAACCCAAGAATAGAAAATAAAAACCATAAATTGGAAATTTCATTATGACGAAAAGGGTATCCAAAAATGTAAAAACATCTAAAAACCGAGAAACTTGAAAATTAACTATTTTTGGGTGATGCAAGATTGCCCTTACACCACTGGATGCTCCTGCATCAGACACCCAAGGTAGTTTTGAGAAGTGACCCTGTCATGTCTCAGATGGTTGAGGAAAACCCAATTGGTGAACTGCTGCCTTAGATAGCCAGGATGAATCTTCCACAGGCCTTCCTCTCCATTTCACCAGATATTCTTCATACCGCCTGTTTCTGGTACTCCTTCCCACACGACTATCCAAGATTTCCTCAATCTCCTCCTTTTCTGAAGTAGGTGCTAGAATCCCACACTGTTCCATCATTGGTAATTCCTCTGCGCCACCTTCATGGTACTCTATCAAATCTGAAATGTTGAACATAGGGGAAATGTTGAATCCATCCGGTAACTCTACCTCATATGCATTCCCTGAATCATGTCTCTTCAAAATTTTACATGGACCAAACTTCTTCATCTTCAATTTGTTATATGTTCCCACTGGAAACCTTTCTTTCCTCAAGTGGACCATCACTTCATCACCAATCTGAAACTCCTTATACCTCCTCTTCTTATCTGCCTTAGCTTTATACTGCATATTCATCTTGTTAATATGTTCTCTTACCTTCTCATGTATATCCTTGATGTGTTCTGCAAAATCTTTGGCTTCAGCACTTATTTTCTTCTCTTGGTCCATCTTCCTCAATTCTGAGCTGTTCGGGGCTACCTCCATACACAATCTGGAATGGTGATCTACCAGTGCTTCTGTTGATGAATTGTTGTAAGAAAATTCTGCCTGGGGTAAGATCAAGTCACATCCCTTGGGTTTATCTCCTACCAAACATCTCAGTTTACCCGGACTTCGTTAACAACCTCGCTTTGCCCATCTGCTTTGTGGATGGTGTGCATAATCAACTTCAGCTTCTGTCTTCAACTTCTTCCACAAGGTCCTCCAAAAGTATCCCACAAATTTGGTGTCACGACCAAACAATACTCTTTGCGCACTATGTAGCCTCACCACCTCTTTGAAGAACAAGTCAAGAATGTGGATGCATCATGGGTCTTCCGACATGGAATGAAATGTGCCATCTTCGAAAACCTATCAACCACCACAAAGACCTAATCATTCCCTTTGTTGTGTCCTTGGCAAACCAAGAACAAAGTCCATACTTATATCCTCCCATGGCCTCTCTGGTACAGGTAAGGGCTGATATAAGCTTGTATTCTGGCTCACTCCTTTAGCCATCTGACATACTCGCAGCTTTGTACAAACTTCTTCACATCTGTGACAACTTGAGGCCAATAATAATGCTCACTGATAATGGCAATGGTCTTATCCCGACCAAAATGTCCCGCCATTCCTCCACTATGCTTCTCCTTTATCAGGTTCTCCCTCATGGAACTCCTCGGGATACACAATTGACTTCCCTTAAATAACATGCCATCCTGGATTATGAAATCCAGCCACCTTGTCCTATCCACTGTAACAGGTTCCTTGCAAGCTTTCCAAGCCTATGCAAAATCAGGATCTTCTGCATACAGTGTCTTGAGTTCATTGAACCCAACCACTTCAATCTGCATCTTTGTCATCAATGTATGCCTCATACTTAAGGCATCTGCAACCCTATTTGACTTCCCACTCCTATGTTTCAAAACAAAGGTATAACTCTACAAAAACTCTACCCATTTCATATGCCTCGATTTAATTTTTCCTGACTATTTAGGTACTGCAAGGCCTGATGATCAGTATATAGAACAAATTCCTTCGGCAACAAATAATGTCTCCATTTCTTTAATGCTTGAACTATTGCATAAAATTCCTGATCATATACAAAATATTTTCTCTTGGTATCATTTAACTTTTCACTGAAATAGGCAATGGGCTTATCTTGTTGGCTCAACACTGCTCCAATGACACAACCACTAGCATCACAATCCACCTGAAACACCTTGTTGAAATCTGGGAGAGCTAGAACAAGATGCTCTGTCACCTTCTGCTTCAACAGTTCAAAACTTTTTGCTGCTCTAGTGCTCCACTTGAATTCTTTTCTATCCCCTCTCATTGTTTCAGTCAGGGGCCCACAAATACTACTGAAGTTTCTAATGAACTTTCTATAGAAACTAGCCAAACCATGGAAATATCTCACCTCGGTAGCAGTTCTTGGGGTAGGCCATTCCATAATAGCCTTCACCTTCTCTGGGTCCATCTTGAGACCTTCTGCTGAGACAACAAACCCCAAGTACACTAACTCCCTTCACAAAACTACACTTCTTTAGATTAATCAAAAGTTTCTCTCTCTTAACTTCTCAAAGGCTCTCAAATATGCATCAGATGCTCATCCAACGTTTTACTAAAAATCAAAATATCATCTAAATACACAATAACAAAACTTCCTAGAAATTATTTTAGTACCTCGCTCATGAGCCACATGAATGTGCTCGCGGTTAGCCCAAAAGGCATGACTAACCACTTGTCTGAGGCCCTCTTTAGTCTTGAAGGCGCCTTCCATTAATCTCCTCTGATTCGGATCCGGGTGATATCCACTCTTTAGATCAATCTTTGTGAAGTATTGAGCTCCACTCAAACAGTCCATTAGGTCATCCATCCTTGGCAGGGGAAATTTGTACTTGATTGTTATCTTGTTTATGGCTCAGGAATTTGTACACATCCTCCACTCCCCATCCTTCTTTGGTGCTAGTACTGCAGGTACTGCACATGGACTCAAACTCTCTTGTATCAAACCCTTTCTCAACAACTCTTGAACTTGTCTTTTCAACTCCTCATTTTCTACTAGAGTCATTCTATGAGCTACCTTATTTGGCAAACTGGCTCCAAGAATCAAGTCAATCTGATGACTGATCTTCCTTATTGGCAGTAAACCCTCAGGTACATTATCAGAAACAATATCCTGAAACTCATCCAACATCCCAGAAACTTCTTCTATAACCTTCTCACTATCCTTATTACTCACTCTAGGAATCAATGCATAACACACATGCTCATGCTTCATACCTTCTAAAATTTTTCTTCCATCGACATAACAAATTCTAGCACTACTGCATACCTTTTCTTCGGTCTCCTTTAGGGGTTTCAACTTGTGACGAACCCCATCCTTTGTCAAGGAATAAGTGTTTGTGTGGCCATCATGTATAGCTCACCTATCGAACTGCCACAGCCTCCCCAACAACATGTGACATGCATCCATGGGGATGATATCACAAAGTACCTCATCATGGTAGCTCCTGATCTTGAACTTTACTAGGCACTGCTCATTGACCAAAACTTTGTGGTATTTCTGCAACCAGGCAATCCGATACGGATGCGGGTGCCTTTCCCTCTTCAGCTTCAACTTTGTGACCATCTCCTCTGACACCAGATTATTAGTGCTCCCACCGTCAATAATGACATCACAAAATTTTCCTTCACACTTGCACCTTGTGCAAAACAGATTCTTCCTCTGTTCTGGTTCTTTTTCTTTAGTCACTAGGGCTCTCCTAATCACTAGGGTTTCTCCCCTTTCAACATCATCTGAATGTTCAGATTGGGCCTCCTCATCTGCATGCACAACCCTTCCATGACCTTTTGGCCTTTTGTCTACCTTCCTTGGTGTTGTGGACATTCATAGGCTCGATGCCCTTCTTCACCACACTGGAAACACGTTCCTCTGAAACCACCTCTTCCAAATCCTTGTCCATATCTCTCTCATCCTCTACCTCTTTGATCACCACTGTTTTGATCACGAGGGCAGTAAAAGTTGTCATTCCTTTGGCTTCGGCTGGTACCCACATCTTCACTTTTGTTTTCATCATCATTTTGGCTTCCTGAAGGCCTTCCATTGCACCTTCCACTTTGACTTCCTTGTCCTTTTTGCTTGCCATTAAATATTTTTTTTAGCTTCTCTTCCACCTTTAGAGCAAACTAATACACATCTTCAATGGTGGTCATAGGCTTAACTCCTCCTGAATGCTTGGTCGTAACCCATTAAGATATTGGGCTACCTTCTCCTTATTGGCCTCTGTGTGACCCGTTCTGATGATTATCTTGTGAAAATCTTCAGTATATTCTTTCACAGATCTGCTTCCTTGCTTCAACCCTTGCAATTTCTTCAATAGATCTAACTCATAGTCCACTAGTATGAATCGCGCTTTCTTACCATGCGATCCCATCTGGTGATCTTGACTTTTCCTCTTCGATTTCTTTCCAACTGGACCTCTTTCCACCAAATACTGGCATGGCCCTTCAACTTCATTTTTGCAAACTTAACCCGATCTGGTTCCTCTATTTCCTCATACTCAAAATATTCTTCTAGCTCATTGATCCAATCGATCAACTCTTCCAGGTTCAGACTTCCAGAATAACTGGGGACTTCTACTCTGGGTCTTTTCCCAATCTTTGAAATGGCCCTTATTAGCCACATTTGGTCTTGATCAATTGCTTCTTCTTCCTCTTCTACATCTGAACCTTCTTCCTCTGCTTCATCCTCACTTTCTTCCCTCAGGTTTAACCCTCTTCTCAACTGCTCTTGTAACGCATCAACCTGTCTCTGGAGGGCTGCCAGTGCATCTCTTCCACTAGCATCTTTGCCGCCTCGACCACCTCTGGCACCACCACGCCTACCAGGAATCACTCTTGGAGGCATCTTTGTTGACCTTGACCCACAACCACGGTCCTGGTGTGAACTGCCTCACGATCGGCGATTTGTCCACACGCTCAAGAAAAAACCTGTTCTGATACCACTTGATGAGGGCACAACCCGAGACACAGAAAATAACCCACAAACAAGAGAATAATTTTATTATTTAGAGAATGGAGCTTCTTACATACAGAGGATCTCAAATCCCCAAGTTCTACAACACATGCAAGCTACAGAAAGCTATTGAATAACCCTTTTCGCAATATGCGAGCTTGTCCCCAAAAAGTTACCCAAAAAAATTAGAAAACCTACCCATAAATAGAGATCCTCATTAGTTTGGAGCCAAAACAACATTCAAATTGATTTTAGGTGGTTTGGCGCCGAAAATTTACAACATGAAGTTCAAATTTTAAAAGAGCATTTGCAATGGTATCTTTTAGAAAGTGCGCCAACTTCCCAGGGCCATAACTTTTGATCCGGGACTCCGATTCGCGAACCGTTTGAACTGTTGGAAAGGTCTCGAAGTCAAGAACTCGATCAAAATTTGCTACACCAATTTTGGCAAGTTTCAGGGATGATCTGGGAGCTCTAAGTGCCTCAAATCCCACTCAGAAGATTTTTCAGGTGCAAATCTAGGGAACTAAAACTGCAATATCTTTCAACCCAGGAACAGAAAATAAAAACCGTAAATTGGGAATTTCATTATGACGAAAGGGGTATCCAAAAATGTAAAAACATCTAAAAATCAAGAAACTTGAAAATTAACTATTTTTGGGTGATGCAAGATTGCCCTTACACCACTGGATGCTCCTGCATCATTTAGAAACTAAATTCAATTTTCTATAGATTCTATTCTTACATATTTTTGAAATAATATAGATAACTTATTCAAATTTTTATGTTAAGTTGCCTACCTCTGATTTTTTTGATTTTTTTGCCACTTAAGGGCCTATTTTTTCCATGATGATCCTGCACCTACCCTCTTGCAACCCTTTAGTTGTGTTCTTAGTTGCTTAATCTTGGAGATATAGTCTTGGATGTGGTTGAAACTTTTTGGATCAAGATTCATCAAATCATTATCAATTTGATACCCCCAATCTTATCATTTTTACCATACAAATTTTCAAGAGTCTCCCAAGCCTCCTTAGGTTTCTTGGATGATTCAAGATGAAATTGTAAATCAAAATAGACTAGTGAACAAATGTAACCAAGAGCTCTCTCATGATTGATCTCCCATTTTTCATTAGCATCAACATCAGTAGGTTCATGAATAGATTCTCTTACATAGTCTGTGCAACCTTTTTCCCTTAAATAGTTCCATACTAATTTTTTCCATGATTCATAATTATATGGAGTTAGGAGTTCAATTTGAGATTTTCCCATAGTACTAACACATAGAAAAAGAAATGAAAGTAATCAAAACACCACAAGATGACCCCCCCCCACAAATTCACTCAATCAATGATCCCCCCCAAAAAAAATGATGGTGGCACTTTATATTTAGTGTGTTTACAATTCTGGAGTTGTTACCAAAGTTTTACAATGTCCAAAATTGGACCCAAATTTTGACAGTACAAAATAATCTTAGAATCAGAACCTAAAAATAGCATTAATATGTAGTTCTTAGAAAAATATCAACTTTCAAAACAAGAATTGCCTTGATCCAAGGTCGTATGCGAAAGTTACAGCCTTTTGAAGTTCCACAAATGAGAACTGTCCTTCAAATCTGTTGATAAAACTAAATTTCTAGAATATCTAGATCATTTGAGAAAAAAATAATTCCACCATTGTGAAGCCTGCAAAATTCTATCCCAAATAAAAAACAATTGCTTGCAAAATAGAGCCCCGATGACTGAGTTAGAGGCCTCTGAAATTTGCCTTTCAAACTCAAAATTGCAATGGTGAAGGGGGTAAAAAATTCAAAAATTCATCTCCACCAAATTTGGTGAACTGCTTCTAAATATAGAGGACCCACCAAGGTTTGCTTGATATGCGTGCAAGGGGTCTTTGGATTAAAAAAAAAGAATTTTCCCCAAATTCAACTTTGTCTGAATTGGACAAATTATATATGAAAATAGAGGTTTTTGGGCCTTCTAGACATGATGGCATAGTCCATTTTCACTGAAAATACACCTAGCAAAAGCTCAATGTTGAATCTCTCTCAAATTCAAGAAGGGGCTTACAGATTTGAAAGCTTTGATACCATGTAAGGGTTGCTAATGAACTCGAGCATCCAGGATCATATGCAAAATTGAGATTAACCTTCTAGACGAGAGAAATAAGAGGATGAAATTTTGGAATATGGTGCAATAACAAAATGATGATATTATAACACTCAAAATGATACAATATGCATCAACACTCCCTTGAACTAATCTAGCTGATATGAGCTCATTTGGACTAGATAGGAGGGAGAGGTGAGTGTTGATTATATAGCATAATGTGGGCATTTAATTCCAAGAGGGGTAATAACTCCCAAATAACCAAATTAGGTGGGATTTATGCCTACTTGGAAAATTCCAAATAGGTGGCGTAAACTACTCATAAAGAGACAAGAGAGTGGTTTTGTGAGGTGGCATAAAAGGCGAAAAGAGGGTGTAAGACTCAACCACCCAAGTGTGGGTGAGAGTGACACATGTAATAAATGGATTACACCACGTGTCCTCACATAAAACATGTCTCATATATAACCTAAGTATGCTTAATAATGCGTAGAAAAATAAATATTAAAAAAACTACAACAACACCTTCTTATTAATTGATAGTGATAAGTCTAAAATAGCTTGAACTCTAGCAGGGTTTATAGAAATCCCTTCCTTTGATATTGCATGCCCCAATAAATTACCCTGAGGAAATTTGAAAATAAACTTCTTAGGGTTTAAAGAGATTCCAAATTACTAATATCTTTGAGAGAATTTTTTAAGATGTTCAAAATTATCTTCTTTTAATTTTGAAAACATAATGTAAGATCATCCAAATATATTAAGATAATCTTATTAATCAACTCACGAAAAGAAATATTCATGTCTCATTACAATATTGCACCTATGTTGGGCAATCCAAATGAAATTTGAGCATAAGAAACAACTCCCCACTTAGTAGTGAAGGCAGTTGTGTACTAGTCTTCTTCTTTAAGCCATATCTACTTATAACTAGAAAATCCATCCAACAATGAAAACCTTTTTATACTAGCTACTATGTGCAATATTTGTTCCATGGAAGGAAGTAAATTGATGTAAGAGAGCTTGCCTAAGACTCTCTACACTTCCAAACTCACACAATAACTTGATGAATTAAAATAAATAATGACACCAAAGTCAGCAACATTTGCAAGATTATCAACAAGTATGCATTCAATCTTCTTCCCAATTCTTGCAATCTCCTTCCTGCACATGCACACAAATTTGAGAATAAAAACACACAACCACCAATGTCTTCCACAAATGATTTCCACTAATTTTTCATTTCCACCTGCAATTACAATTCTAAAAATATCCTCTCACAAAATGCTATGCCCAAGTCCTCTCTCTTGAAAAATTAGGAACCAACAACAAAACAATCACCAAAACAAATAAACCCAAAACACCCTGCCATTACCACCAGCAACTCCACCACTCGAAATTCATGCCCCCTTCTAGGAAATCAATTAATGGTAGCAAATGAAATTATTTCAACTCCCCAATGCATGTTGATTTTACTCCCAACTAGGCAGGTCACCATAAGACGACACAATCATTCCTCCCATCTTCAATTTGAATTGCCAATTCAAATTTCCAATCCCACTCAACCTGGATGTCCAAATCATGCTAATAGAACTATTTCCATCAATTGAAAAGTTAAATATTCTTCTATTGGAACACAACAATCTACTGAGAGGGGGGTGAATCAGTAGATACTAAAATTTTAGCCTTCTTTTCTAAAGAGTAGACACAAAACATAAAAAAAAACTACATGTACAGATTAAAACTTAAAGATATAACAAACACATGCACATAAAAGATCAACACATAACAATAGATATATGTGGAAACCCAAGTTGGGAAAAACCACAGTGAGAAAATGCTAGTAGGAGCTACTATCCTAATCCAACCTCACAATGAAATCCTCTATTACAATTTTTTAAGGGAACCAACACTAAGGAGACAACTATCCCCTAAATTGAGCACCAACTAAATTATCTGATGACACCAACCAATCAAATTTACAACATATAAGATGATTACAATTTTCCTAACTCTTATCAATGTTACAGCTAACTTTGTAACTGTTCAACTTGTTGCTATCACAACAACTGTATTCACTACTTTGCACCCCACAACTTCAACTATGTTTCTCTCCTTTAGTGCATTCTTTGTCTGCCTTAATGTACCACTGCACTCTTTTGTAGCTCTCCTTTTCTATTTTTTTGTATTCTCTAATTGATTTAGGAGCTTTGAACCATACTACTCTTCTCTCTTATATCTTCTAACAACCTTAGACACCCTGCACATCTATTTTGCATAGTTCACATCAATGATAATTTCCTCGATGTAACATACCGCTACGCAACCCTGAAGGGTAAGAGCCAAAAGAGGGAAAGAATTTTCTTTTTTTAAAAACATGAAGAATAACTTGCACATAAAGCTGTTGCCAATACGATATATCGACAACATACAAGGACAAGAATGGTTGCATGCACAACCAATAGGGGAGGAATGATTTACCCTCCAGAGAAAATCCAAACAGGAGCAAATAGAATAGCTCTAGAAAATTTTCTCCAAAATTTCCTGCTCCGGAACTATCTGTGCTGGTGCTCCAAAATTATTTGCGTAGGTGCTCCGGTATTATTTGCGCCAATGCTTCGAGATTATCTACATAGGTGCTCCATAATTATCTGCATTGGAACTTTCTGCACCGATTCTCTAGAAATCTCTATTGTAACATCACAAAACAACATACAAAAAGCTCTAATGCGCCAGAACTTTAGCAACAGCAGTAGCAGCACAGAGCAACAAATAGAAGGCAACAATGCACTAGAACTTTAGCAGCAACAACATAGAGAAACAAACAGAAACCGACATTGCTCTAGAAACTTATGCAGAATAATGCAAGAAGGAAATACATAGCCATAGCTCTGATTTTTGCATGAAACTTTTGAAAGAAAATCCAAAATAATCATGATAATACAAGTGACTCTGGTACCAACACCGGAACCCGTAAGATAAATATAAAGCATCACATTTCCTTCTCATTAATTTATATGATTACATATTCTCTCTCAAGATAGTACAATATACATAAAGGTATATACATGAGTATAATGGCATAGCCATGAATAAGATATACCAACTGATAAAATAGCACAAGAGAGAACACCTCTAACCGATGCTCCAATAACTCATATACCGGTCCCCAATGGCGGTGGCAATGCCTCCCTACCATGTGGACTCAAAAGAGACCACACCACCATGCATGGAGGTAGTCACAAGGCCCAAATAGAGATAACGAGGCAAGGGTAACATATGGCCAACACCCACATCAGACACAGAGCAAACACGAAATACAATGCATAAAGTCAATGCGACAACAAAGAGATGCTCATGCAATAACATGTTGAGTACTACTCACGACTACTAAGGTATGAGGAACAAGGTACTAGAGTGCAAATTGGATGGAGTGTAATCATGCATGCTCGAAGGGATGGCACCACATAGAAACAAATACACCCCTCATATAGATGAGAAGACTCAATGATGCCCAAATCAACACATCGCAAACAAATAACTCAACGCCCCGCATATGGATAGGCCTTCTCGAGTGCATATTTAGCCTTTTAAATTGATCAAGTCCATGCACAAGGACTCATTATATTATTAGTGTTTACCCCATTGATTTTATTTATCTAACACTTGTTTACAATAACTCTGCTACTAGTTCCCCTGGCAGCCACCTGTGGGCCCCGGGCCCATAGAGAGCCACTCCATAAGACCACTCTAATTTCCTAGACCTAAGATCATATTGTTTAACCAAATGAGGAAAGCATAGAAAATATGAAAAAATGAAAAATCCACTAAAATCCATCATTAACACCTTTTAAAATAGCCAAGCAACATTGCTACTAAATCATTTAAACAGCTGATCACATATGTTAACAAGTAGATCAATTACCACTCGAAACATTCACCATTAATTTCATAAAAGAAACCAATCATATAATCAATATTAACCTCAATAGATCATCCTGAAAAACCACTTTTAAATCAGAAACTACTAAGTGACAGAGGCACAAAACACGGATTCTAGCTGCAGCTCAAAGGAATGAAAAGAGGGTATAAAAATTCAAAGTGCCCAGATCTAAAATCAGAGCTAGAAATAATTCATATTTTGATCTTTCTAGTTGGATTCCACCTTTGGTTTCTAATTTTAAGACCAAAAATAAGGTGTTGTTCTGAAAAACATCATTTTAGCCAAGCTGGAACAAAAAACATGAAAAACGAAAGTGTCCAGATTAAAAATTGGACAACGACCCAGTTGAGATGTGGGAGTTTCTACATGGAATCCAATTTTATTTTGCATTTATAACAAGTGGTTAAAGAGAAGCATAAGAAAAAATGTTTTAACAGGGCAAAAAGAGAAATAAAATGAAAATGCCCAGAAATCAAATTTGACAAAGACCCATTTCAAATTTACTAGAGTGCACAAAAATATTCCATATAGTAAAACTATAGAACAAAAATTGAGTCCAAAAAAAACATTATCCATCCCCAAAATATACACAAAATAGAATAGAGGAATAAATCTACCATAAGGAAATGCAAACCTTACCATTCCCAAGCTAAATCACATTCAATACCACCAAAAATACAAGGGATTCAAGAATCATAGAAAAATACCTCAATGTTTCCCCAAAACTAAAATGAGAGAATTCTCTAAGTACAAGGCACGACTAGGCTCCAAAATAGGAAAGCACTTGGAGGAAATGGCATGCTGAAATCAACAATTAGATGCCCACTTGAATTTCTTCTCCACATTTCTCCCCAAAACTATTGCCCAATTCATGGGGTTTTTCTTCTTCCAAAGAGAGAAAATTTCTTCTCCTCCCCAAAAGAATAACTCCCCAAAACAAAATGAATATATATATATATATATCAAAGACAAGGCTCCCCATTTTCTTTTAACTAAACTCCTCAACACAATAAAATGAAATAAAACATTTTATTAAACAAGCTATTAAAGCTCTCCAAAGCAATTAATTAAAATCACTAAATATACAATATTCTCTATTTCATATAAAATAATAATTTAAATCCAATCGTTAAAATACACAAAGCTCCCCAAATAAGATTTAAATAAGACTAAGAGAACTCACAAAATGGATTAATAAAATCATTTAAACTACTAAATGAAATATATCATTCTCTCAAATGATAAAAAAAAAATCACTTAAAAATAACATATTTAAAACCCCATGGATATAACCATTCCAAATCTCCAATCAATAAAACGCTATTAAATACTATATATGAAACCACAAAAAGATGTCAAAGAAACCCCATCATAACACCGACAACCAAAATAAATAGCCACAT
Source organism: Sequoia sempervirens (assembly GCA_007258455.2). NCBI lineage: Eukaryota > Viridiplantae > Streptophyta > Pinopsida > Cupressales > Cupressaceae > Sequoia > Sequoia sempervirens. The sequence goes on from VDFB02270651.1 coordinate 628,998,552, forward strand.
AATAGATTAATGGAAACCATGAGAAAATACCTCAACAAGACATACTAGTAAACTACATGCGACTGAAAGGTACTCTAGACATTACCGTTAGGTAACTAGACAGTAAGACAACAACATGGAAACACTGCACTAACAGGGTATAGTGGGCTAGGGTAGGAGACATTTGGCCTATGACTACCTCTAGTAACCACCATTGGGGGATACGAGTACACTCAGGCCTATGGATCCAAGCGGATTCAATACTCAGTACCTGCATTACTCTAATCACACATCAAAGTATATGTGCATATAACATATATCATATAGTCAAAGCAACATCAATCATCAAGAAGAAGGTCATGATATTGTAAGCCTCTCGAATACGAGTGTTACGACAACATCCCTTTCTTACAGTCCATAATCATACAAAAGTAATGATAATAGTATATAAACATATAAGCATGTAATCCAACATAATAACTAATCATGATATCCTTTCGCTTAATCATCAATGTCTAATCTTATTATGATAACATTTAACATTTAAAATATCCAATCAAAATCAAAATGGTATCTTACCCATGCTAGTGTCAAAGAGGTGTTACATCCTCCCTCCCTAAGATTTGACTTACTCGTGGAAGTCATGTAAACTCAATATGCAGCCATGTCACACATTAGTACTCAAAATCTATTAATCAACATTAAAATATTGTACTTCATTCCAAAGATGAGAGATATAATATACATCATTCATCAATGAATGAAATAGAAAGGACATCCTTACAACATTCACCTTTCTAAGAATCATTATCAATATATTGACATATGCCTTACTAATAAGGTCTCAACATTAAAAAAAATAACATGGTTAATCTTGCTAACATCCATGTGTCAGTTGTCAAAATAAGCATTTATTTTAACATCCAAATTCATTTAGGGATAGGTTAAGATACACATTGATTTCCACTAAGAATAGGGTAAAGATGCATGAGCACTCAATTCTTTCCAAAACACCATTGTTTGCAACAATTTTTTTATTTTCTATACACTTCCAATCTCACACATTAGAACATATTTGGCATCATTTTCAACAAAATATAACAATTTACACTTTCTAAAGCATAATAAGCCAACTTTGAACTTTTCATATGTAACCATATCCAAGATGAAACATGCATTTATACATACATACGTACATCATTGGGGATCACATCACAAGGCTACACAAGGGTCCATTTGGACACTGGTAAGCAGTATACTAATTCAGGATACATAAACCATGAGCCAAGAGCTAATATCCATCTCACATAATCCATACCTCACACTCAATGGTTTGATGGCGTTAGGCCACACACACACGGTGAGACAATCCAAACAAGACCACAATGACCTATCTCTTATTGAATAAGGTGGTTAGCCTCCAAGAGATAGTCATCATACATAGGTGGGAAGTGGGTCCTAGCTATGTAACAACCTCACATACACCCATCCTCACGGTTCCCTGTATCTACTTCCTCGTATACGCTCCATCGATTCTAGCTCTCCCATTCTCAATCAGGAATCACATTACAACACAAGACCAACATTTGAAAACAACAAATAGAAAACTAGTTTAGCCACCAAAGATCATAAATAATTATTGTAGGTACACAAAATTAACATCATGCATAATCATATTCATCCATTCATCAAATAAATCAAGTTTATTTGATCAATCTCCTAAATTCATCAATTTAAATTAAATTAATCAACTTTATTTAATTTGATCCTAACATCACCCTCCTTGATTAAATAAATCAAACCTTTTTTTAATTAAATTTGAAATCACCTTTCATCTCCCTTTGATTTAGTTTAAATCCCTAAATCTAAGTCAAATGGGTCAAAAGAATCTAATCATCATCTAAGTTAATCTAATCCTGATTAAATCTAATCTAATCACCCATCACATCCTCTAGCTTTTCCCACTTGCACAAATAAATCAATTTATTGATTTATTAATTCATCATTTTCCATCAACATGGCATCTTTGAGGAATATTCCCTCAAATTTGAATTCAAAAATAAGTTGACATGTACATCCAACAAAGCATTTATGAGCTCATGGCTCTTACATGTCTCTTGCAAAGGTCAAACTCAACATTTAACTCTCAAATTCAAATTTGAATCTCCCCCTCTTTGGTACATTGACCAAAACGGGCTCATTCCTCAAACTCTCACATTTGGACAAGTGGCATCTTGCCATTAGTTAGTTTTTAGTCCCACATTCTCCATGTTTGGCATTCTTCTATCATTCTATTCCTTAAATAGAGATCATCTCCATTGATTTAATCCTCCACAAATCTACAAAGCTTATGCAAAGTCACTCTCTTCAATTGAGAACTAATTTTTTCCATCTTACTCCTTCTTCAAGGAATTTCATCATTTAAGTTTTAGAAAGGATTCCAGGAAAGGTTCATTTGCACAATTGATACCAATCCAATATGCAATAGGTATAGATCATGTTTGCTTCTTTCATGTTTTTAATTGATTTTTTTATAAAGCATGATGTATTATTCCATAGGAGCATTTTGATAATTTTTCATATAACTAACCCATGTTTGAGGTTTAAGTCATTTGCAGATTTTAGGTGCTTCATCATGGCACTAGAAGGAGTTTAATAGCATCCACAAAATCAAAGCGTAAGAGATATAGTATTTGCTTGTCGGCACAGGGTTTTATTTTACCCTTTTGCTTGAATAGTAGTTGGTTTTTGGAATTTATGCTTCTGTTGATTTGTTGCAGGAGATGGAAATTTGGGGTTTCTTTTGATATGAAAAATTATATCTTTCTGACAATTGTGGGCTTTCGTATTTTTTTTTTCCAAAAAAAAATCGAGGAGTTGTAGTATGAGGGTTCTTCTGTGTTTTTGATTGTTCTGTGATTGTCAATGGTGGTTTTTGATTTTGTTAGCAGTTGGTCTGCGAAAATTTTAATAGGTATTGAAGAAAATATAGATCTGGTGATTATTTCGTTGTAGATTGATCTGTGGGTCTATAGGTTTCTGCTTGTGTTATTGTTTGTACATATTTTTACATCTTAGTTTAGGCTTCTGCGTGTTAAAAGCTTTGTTCTATACAACACACTTTAGCCTCTCTCACATGTTTTGTCTCACCATTCTCCAACATTTTCTTCACCACCCAACTCGAATTTACTCAAATCAACTCTATTGTTCCCCTATTTCTTAGCCTAACTGATTCAGAAGCAATTTCTAATGTGTTGTACAGATTTATAAACACATATAAATAAATATAGATCTTTATCATTTTTAGTATTTTTAAAAGATTGTGTGAATGAATTAGTTTTAAACCAAAGGGATGCAACCTTTGTCTCAAGACTTGCACTGGCTAATTATATATCCTCAACTTTTTCTTGATAAGCATCCATCAGTATAAATTTTTGGTGAAGTGATTATTATTTGCAGACTTGGAATAAACTTTTATTCTTCGCAGAACTGTCTTTTTGGAAGAAATTTGGTGGAGTTAGAAAAATATTATTAGGGCGAAGTGAATTAAGCGAAAGGGCAATGATAAGCAGCTAAATCTAATGCAAATGAAGCCTTTGCTATCTAATATACCTTTGATATCGAATTCCTGCAGTCAATGCATGCTGACAGAGAACAATAGAAATATGTTTTACACCTATCAATTGCATTATCTTGATAGTTTCTAATGCCTCTTCAATAAATCCATTTTGTGCATATCCTACAATCAACGTATTCCTCAACATAGAACAATAGAAATCTATTTTACACCTATCAATTGCATTATCTTGATAGTTTCTAATGACTCTTCAATAAATCCATTTTGTGCATACCCTACAATCAACGTATTCCATGAGCTAACATTTTTTTTCAAGCATTCTATCAAGCAGTTCATGTACCTTGTCTATGATTTTGAATTTTTGCACACATATCTACCAGGGATAAGCCACTTAGAGGAGCACACTGGAGAAGATTGTGGAATACGGTTGTACACCCTGCCAATTACATTTCATTGAAAGTTTATGTGGATGGCACAACTTTTCCATCTATTGATGGCAGTAGTAAATCTTTATTTCACTGTTTGTGCACTAAATGCATTCTCTTGAAAGTTTCTTTAACTGGAAAAGTTCAGCCAGTACACCTTGCTTGAAAGTTGATTTTGCCTCCTAACAAAAAGTATGGAGTTCTGTCATGCACTTGCCATTTACATTTAATATAATCAATGCCTTTTTTCTAAATGAAATCTCTTTAGAGCTCGAACGATGAAGGCTGATGGATTTGAACTTAGGATTAAATAAGATAGCTTCTTTGTTATGACATTGGAAGTACATAGGGGTGGCTTTCAAAGAAGTTACGGATTGTATTCAAATTTGGTGGGGAATTGAATGCTTTATGATAGTTAGATATTTGGAAGGAATTATCATGTAGGGGTTTTCAAAATTTTTGAAATCCTTCCAATTTATCTTTGATGCTTACATTTAATTTTGATATTAAGATGCTATATAAAAAATATAAAGTCTCAAATCATTTTCAAACCATTAGATAGCATCATATGTTTTCATCACTTGAGCAATCTTGATTGTTATTTTTTTTCTATTAGAGGTCAATAATCTTATATGAAGAACTCATGAGCCTTGTCTAAGATTTTCTCAAATATTTGGCAAGTCTTGTGTTTCTTTTATCATTTTTCAATACTTGCATAACTCATATCTATGATGTTTATAGGTATAAAGGAAAGCGAAAGGAAAGTGAAAGGAAAAAGAAAAGAAAATGAAGGAAAACAAAGGTGTAAAGGACAAGCAAAGAGAACAGATTTTCATTTGCAAGAAGCAATCTTTGGAGGAATCTTGGAGAAATGGAGAATTAAATTCGGAGTTTATAAAGCGTTTTATAATGCTTTGAGCCTCCATTTACTGCTTTAACTTTTTGTTTTAAGCCAACTAGATCATTTTTTGTTTTCAAAGTTGAATTAAAATTGAACCTTAGAAACTGACTAGACTTCACTTTTGGGCTAAAATTGAAAAATCAACTTCACATTTGATTTTTGGTGCTTAAAATGAACTCATCATTTCTTTAAGGCTAAAACCAACATGTTTCTTTTATGATTTGTAATCATTTTTGCAAAATAATCTCATCTAAAAAGGCGTATGCACTTCTCTCACACTTCACAGTGATCTTGAGAATCAACAGTCTTTTTCATGACATTAAGTTGCATAAAATATTGCCTCCACACTTCATTTTGGGTTTAAAAATTGAACAAAACACTTTGCGAGTGTGAGTAAACTTATTGCACGTGTTCTCCCTTTGTTTCTAAATGAAGGTTGATCAAACTATGAATATGTTTACTCGCTTTTGTCTATCTTAGAGGGCTTTCCTTGGGGAAAAAGTACTCACCCAAGGGAATGACTCAATCGGTAACACTCTAAACCCAAGAGTATTTCTAATCGGGATATAAATGTGGGTATTGGAGTAAATGCCAGTATCATGTGGTTGGCTCCGATGAGATGGATCTGAAAAGGGACTCTCATCGTATGGTTCAATCTCCACGAACAAAAAATTCCAAACTAAAACCCTTTTTTGTAGTAACCAACCAGTCCATCCAACAAGTTTATCAAAGTGGTGCATTGGAACTTAGATTCCAAGAAGTTACTTGTCATGTCTGATCTTGGTTAAAATATAGAGGTTAAGAATTCATTCTTAACATACTTTTATATTTTTTCCTTGGTTGCATGTAAAATCATCTCTTCTACTACAAAGGGCATGAGGCAAGCCCACCAAGAAAAATGTACCAATTGAGCTAGGATGTTATATTGCTTGTGAGCCAGTTTGAAAACACAATGCTTGGATCCAAAACATTGAGACAAACATTAAACCAATCATTAGAATTTCAAACTCTTTGAAAGGAACAAATACCTTTGAAAAGTCCATGTGCTACTGCTTGTCCCTAGGGGTTCTTATCCCTAGAAGGCCCCTAAACACTAAGACCTACATCTCGATTTGTTCATTCCAAAGTCAACAATAGGAAACTATGCTCTTGAAACCTTGATTTTCACATAATGGACCCTATGGAATGAAAATGGAATTGAGACATAGACATTCTGTTTGAAAACTAAGCAAGAAGTGTTTTTGTGGTAAAAGCAAGTCATTAACCAAGATTAACTGAAATTGAACCCCACACATGTGCTTGTTTATCTTTTTATCATCTTTCGAGCAAACATTGGTCTCTTGGTTTGAACTACTCTTAGAGAAAAGTGTGTTCTTCACTATCTTGGTCTAGTAAACAAGTCCTTCTTAGGTTCATTTAGGATCAAAATAAAACACTTCATCCATTCACATATTTATCATCTCATCCCACCAAACAACTTTACAGCTTTGGAAACATCATTCAAGACTTAGGTAAATCATCAAAATCAAAATCACTTTGTTTAGTTAGGAGTATGAGAATGGATCCTTTCTCATACCTCTAGTTAAATTAGCACCCCTTTGAACAAGTTTATCCTAAGATAATATCTAACATCTTAGGGTTTACAAGTTCATTATCCAAATCAAACAATCAAAATCAAGCCCTAAGTCTAACATTGATACACAGTCCCTAAACATCCAACACTCATATCATTCACCCGTTTTCATCCTTTATCTCATCATTGGTCCTAAACACCTTAGAGGTCACTTTTACAACAAGGTCAAAACACAAGAGGAACATGGAATATAAACTTGATCCATACATCATGAGTAATAAAAGTCAACCAAACTATCAAAGCTTTACAATGCCATTTGATTTTCAAAACTCACATTTATACAATCCATACATGGGATCATTATTTCCTACAAACCTCAATGGCACAACAAATGTGAGTATGCCCAATCTGAATTTTGGAACACCTTTCCCCACGGTATATTTAAATCAAATTCCAAACTTACAAATCTATCCACCGAACAATCAATGCATGAGCCTTCAAATGAACAATGTCATCTCATCAAATCCCAACATGCCAAATGTGAATGTACCAAGTACAACTTTACAAAAAATGAACATTTTGAATCCAAACTTGGTAAACTTTGGGATGGATATGTTTTCAAATCATACGAATATTGCTCAAAGTCTAAACAAGATGTTAACGACTTCATGTATTAATCCAATTCAAGGTAACACCATGCAAAATCAAAGTTACCTAAATCAAGGCAATGTGATTCCCAACACCAACAATTTTCAATTTCAACTTATCATGCTAAATATGAACATCATCCCAAATCAGAACATTGTCCAAAATCAATTTGTCCATGATCCCATTCAAAAACCACAAGTATACATACCAAATTTGCTTGAAAAAAAACCAAATCAACTATATCAAGGGAGTCAAGATCGAAATCAAGATCAAATTTGGTAAGATCAAATTGCTAAAATTACCAAAATAGTTGAGTCATTGCGCCAAGAGACATCTCCACCACCATTACCCATATCAACATCATTCCTTGGTTTAGGGCTTCCCCCTTTACCTAGCACCAATCACTCCATCCAAATCAATCCACCTAACAACAATCAAACCATCACATCAAATCCTTTGAATATACCATCAACATCGCACCAACAGATGGTATCTAATCAAATGACAACATCAATCCTAGCTAATCAAAACATGGTCTCCCAAGAACCTATCACCTTGGTCATTCCAACCATCCCTATCACTTCAATCATTCGAACCACCACTATCACACCCATCACATCTCAAACCCTCATGATCACTCCAAACTTATCTCAACCACTGATCACTACATCCAACACAATTCCAAATCCACCACCACTACCACCAAAACCAAATGCAGCAAGACAATATAACATTACACTAAAAGCTCACTAGGCCTACCAAAAGGCAATCCATCAATATCTAGCCACGCAATAAGCAAAAAAAGCCTCTCAAGCTGCCGAAGCCTCTCAAGCTACCCAACAAACACAAGCACAAATACAAAAAATGATAACTATTGGGGATAACAATGAACATTCAACCACTGGTGATAGCATTGACAATATCCCCACCACAATTGCTGAAAGCAATGATCAAGATCTATCTATCAAAGAGCACATTGAAGATGTTGCTATCTCATCTAAAGATCAAATCAACATATATCAAGAGTCAATTTTCAATCATGATCAAAATCCACCAACAATACCCAACAATGATCCAATTCAAGAAATGTCAACATCACTTGACCCTATGGTTGAAGACATTCACAATCTCTTTGCCACAATTTCTGAAAACAATGTTCAAGATCTCTCAATTAAGGAGCACATTGATGATGTTTCCACCCCATCCGATGATCAACTCACCATACATCAAGAGCCACTTTTTAGTGATCTATTTCAAGGAGTGTTAGAATTATTTGATCCCATTGACATAATCTACGATCCATCGACCAATGATCATGTTGAAAATGTCTCTACATTGCCTTATGAGTTAGAGAACATATCTCAAGAATTTATGCCAAAGCATAATAAACGTCTTTCACCAAAGTCTAGCAATGGTCCTTTCCAAGACATATTGAAATCCTTTGACCTCATGGTTACAGATACTAAAGGAACCCTGAACTCGACACTTGAGGATATTGAACCACTTACCATGTCTAATGACGACATCCAAGAACCCTTTATAAGCAATCCAACCTTTGAAATTGACCCATGCCAAGAACTTGATCCAAAGCATGTCAAAAGTAATTATGAAATTATTCAAGATCAAGAATTTGTATCTCCAAGATAATACAATAATCTAATGGAAACTCTCCTATCTAGACAAGGTGCACATACTCCTCCATCTACCCATGAGATGCTTTCTATGGATGGACACATAGAGGATTTTCATTCAGAATAGGATTCTTTTACTCTTGACATTATTACACAAAAAGAGAAAGTTATTGAGTTGACAACATCAGGATCAGACATATCTCAAATTCAGACTGAGGACATCATGTATGAATATATCCAACATTATCCACTCAAGGAAACAACTCACATAGAATAGGATATTTTAGAGTCAGTACAACATCCAATCGAAATAACACCATCTGCAGTAGTCATTTATCAGAGAATGCACTCTAAACATGAACTCTCAAAACAAGTAGAATCAAAGCATGAAGGTACTACTACCACCATATTGGGGGAAACTTTGTCTCAAGAAAATATCAACATAGGGAGCACGAAGAATCCTTATGATGAAACTGATGCCAATACTACAACCAGTCACATCATGAATCTTCTTCCACACATCACCCCATCCATGAATTGGACCAACTTTGAAAGAAATATTTGAATCAAAGTACGAAGAACGTTATCAAAGCAAAAGAAGTGAAGAAGCATAATGGAAAAATCAAATACACATGGATACCAAAATATACAAAGAAATACTATCCCTATCAAACTCAATCAGTCAAAGAAACTATGGAGAAAAATAAAAAAGGGAAAAGTATCCATCAAATATGTCCACAAAAAAAAAATTGGGCTTTTCAAGCGACGTACAAATTATATCAAGAAATTGGTCTTAATTCCATGCACACTTTTGTATCCACCCATCATTGCTCATCTTTCCAAGTTTGGAGAGTCAAAGGTTCCAAACTGTCAACCAATCCATCTCTTATCCCTAAATACACTCCATCCACGCCTCCACGCATGATATCCAATTATCACATTGACCATGTATTGGCAATGACCCTTCATCATAAGGATTCAGAAGGTGCTCTATCGTGATGTGCACACAAAGATAAAGTTAACTCTGGTATCAAAGAAGCAGATCAGAAATCTCAAAAGTTGCATTCAAGTGCACATATCAAGTAGCAAAGAAGCTTCTTCAAGTAGGATATCAATGGCACATTATGACACAGGCATCTGCATCAACAATACCTTGTGATTTAGCATGAGCTTATAATCTCTCAGAAAAAATAAAAAAAATAAAAAAATATGAAAATCCAAAAAAAATCAGAAAAAGGATTGAAAATAGTAAAGAGAAAAAATCCTCCTCTAGTGAAAACCACTACGGTGGCGCTTTGGGAAAGACCATGATGAAAACTTGGAAAATAGACATCATGTGTGGAATCGAGCATCTATGTGCACCACTTCAGGTGAAAGCATCTCATCCCATCCGTAATAAATCTAGCATTCCATCCATCTCAACCATAATAAATTCATTCATCCATGAGCCATTTATCCAATCCATATGCATATGTCTACATCCATGGTCCAAGTCATCTTGATCTTGACAAAGTTTGGGGCACACTTTACAGTTGCTTATGGTAAGCATCTTGACATGGGTCATTTTCACAGATCCTATCCTATTCAACGTTATCTAAGGCATGAAGCATTATCCAAATAAAGCATTCCTCCATTCAAACACCTTATCTTATCGTAAGATAATCCTTGGAATATTTTGCATGCTTGCCATATCCATCAATCCATACACCTATCCAAGCATCCTTCCATTGCATTTCATACATTGCTAGACACTGGGGGCAGATATTTGCATCTTGCTTCAAGAATAAATCTTGATCTATATCCTCCAATTTATATGGTGATCTGAACATTGGAAAATGTAGAATCAAATTGGTCAAACCACTTGTGAGAAAAATTCCAAATCACTAGCCCATGGCATATTTTGATGAGCAAATGTTCCTTATCAAGCTTCATTTTTCATCGAACATCAATCCAAATAATCACTATTAGTCGCATCTAGTTTGCACGTTAATGCCACATCAATCATTCAAACATCTTTTGTTTTAAACCAAGCTTCATCAATCATGATCAATCAAATCCAATCAAGAAATCATCAGGATATCCTTGTGTTGCTTAACACTATCCTTGCATTATTGTGCACCCTCAACAATGTTATCATCATCAGTCTTGGTCAAATCATCATCAATCCATCATCATCTTGGGGATATCTTTCCCAATACTTGTGTTTCTTAACACTATCCTTGCATTGTTGTGCATCCTCAACAATGTTATCATCATCAATTCTAATCAATCCTAATCAATCCAATCCTTGCATTGTTGTGTATCCTTAGCAATGTTATCATCATCATCAATCCATCAATTTGATCAGTCAACCTTAGCTTGGTCTTCAACAAAATCCCAAATAGATCATTGATATCATATCCATATCCAAATCGTCAAAATCGTGCGAAAAATCCAAAAACATCCAAAACATCAAAAAATCCAAAAACATTCATAAAAGTCAGAAAATGTCAAAAACATGGAATCCAAACTATGTAGGCAAGGCTCATATTTGATCAGCCCCCCAGACAAAAAATCCAAAAACATCCATAAAATCTCATAAAACCCCAAAACATTCAAAAAATCAAAAAATCAAAACATTTGAAAATTTCAAAAACCCAAAAATAGCCTCAAAACATTCCAAAAACGTCAAAAAAATCCAAATATTTGAAAAAATCCATCCATCTCATCTCACTTTCACTCGAAATAATCAATAATCCATAATAAATTGATCATCACCTTCATCCTTTGGCAAAACAAACAGAAACAAATCACAACAATTAGCAAAAGCAAACTTCAAACACAAAATCAAAATCGAAGCAACAAACTTTTAAACGCAAAATCAAACTCTTGATCATTTTCAAACATGTCAATCAACCTTATATAAACAACCTATTAATTAACTTATCAAACCATCATCATCCTATATAATGCATGTCCTAGGATATATCATTCTGACAATGAGCATCATTTTGGATATCACCTTGGATTCTTATCCTATCAAAACAAATTCCTTTGGCTAGAGGTATGAAGAACATTGGCTTGTTTGCATACTTGATCTTTTCTTTTGAATTATCTTATTGCGCTCATTCCAAGGACCTCTCGATGATATCCAAATGAAGGATTTAGAGAGCTAGGAATGGGGCAACGATCATTATCCTTTTGTCTGTTATGCTTGTTGGACGTTCTTGTAATATAACTTGGCAAATACTTGCTTTGTTAGGTCCTTCCTAGCAAGGTTTATGTATGTCAAGTGTGAACAAGAATACTCCTATTTGTTTGTTGAGTCAAAGTCCATCACACTAGGTACAACGCCATCCTAGTTCTTTATACTTTGATGCATCATATCTACATGTGTAATCAAACATAAGGTAAGTAGCCCTTTTAAAGTCCCAATCCTTGATAAGTGAAACATCATCTATCATCATCATTATCTCTAATAAAGTCTCGTCACATCATGGACTTGTTGGATCCTCTTGTCATCATCTTATTTCTTCTTTCTTCTCTCTACGCTAACATAACATCACCAATGCATCCATCATGTATCCATCCCGCATCCACAAACTATCAGCATACCACATATCATTCATAATAGGAAGCACTGATCATTTCACATGCATTGTATTTGCATCATCATCATAATATAGATCTGTTAGTCTAAGCATCTGCATAAAACATCCATTTCATAATCATAGCATATCACATCATCCATCTCATCCATCATCACATCATATCATCATTTTAAGTTGTTAGGATATTATAGATTGGTTATTCTAAGTATCTTAAAATCATCTCATTTGCATCATCATCATAATCATCCATCTTGAACCTCTTTATCGCGAGATCGACCCTCAAATCGAATCTTTTCACTCGATCTCTCGAGGGGGCAATGTGCTAGTGTACTTCTTTCCGTTGGGGCATCTGAAAAAATAAAAAAAATTCTGAATTTTGATCACAAAAAATTTATTCTTTGAACCAATGCAACAAGTACATTGTTTCAAAGAGGGGGAAAATGTAGATACGCAAAATTAACATCATGCATAATCATATTCATGCATTCATCAAATAAATCAAGTTTATTTGATCAATCTCCTAAAGTCATCAATTTAAATTAAATAAATCAACTTTATTTAATTTGATCCTAACATCAGCCTCCTTGATTAAATAAATCAAACCTTTATTTAATTAAATCTGAAATCACCTTTCTTCTCCCTTTGATTTAGTTTAAATCCCTAAAATCTAAGTCAAATGGGTCAAAGCATATAATCATCATCTAAGTTAATCTAATCCTAATTAAATCTAATCTAATCACCCATCACATCCCCTAGCTTTTCCCACTTGCACAAATAAATCAATTTATTGATTTATTAATTCATCATTTTCCATCAACATGGCATCTTTGAGAAATATTCCCTCAAATTTGAATTCAAAAACAAGTTGACATGTACATCCAACAAAGCATTTATGAGCTCTTACATGTCTCTTGCAAAGGTCAAACTCAACATTTAACTCTAAAATTCAAATTTGAATCTCCTCCTCTTTGGCACATTGACCAAAATGTGCCCATTCCTCAACCTCTCACATTTGTACAAGTGGCTTCTTGCCATTGGTTGGTTTTTAGTCCCACATTCTCCATGTTTGGCATTCTTCTATCATTCTATTCCTTAAATAGAGATCATCTCCATTGATTTAATCCTCCACAAATCTACAAAGCTTATGCAAAGTCACTCTCTTCAATTGAGAACTGATTTTTTCCATCTTACTCCATCTTCAAGGCATTGCATCATTTAATTTTTAGCAAGGATTGGGAAAGGGTCATTTGCATAATTGACACCAATCCAATATGGAATAGGTATAGATCATGTTTGCTTCTTTCATGTTTTTAATTGATTTGTTTATAAAGCATGATGTATTATTCCATAGGAGCATTACGATAAGTTTGCATATAACTAAGGATGATCCCACAATAGTGGTTTACAATATTTGGCCAAACTGGACACTAAAATAATTTTTTTTAACTAAATCTTCACTTTCGGCCACCTATAGTGGCTAAACCATGAGTTATTTGAAGATGATGCAAACTAGAGTTTCATGACATTTTGTCTATAGATTCTAAATATATTTTTTTCAAAAATTTTGGAGTCAGGTTGCACTTATTTTTCCATCTCCCTCAAAAACTAGTTTTTTTTCAGAAAACAACATTTTTAAAAAGTGACGCTCACCGTATAATGCATAACCTTTTTCCATGAAGGATAATTTAGACATAGTGCGGTATAATGCGTAACCTTTTTTGTATGTATTGAGATTCAATTTTTTTTCTTTGTTGGATCAAGGACTTCAATATCTAGTGCACTAATATTTTTATTTTATTTTTTGATAATCTACTATTTTTCCACATGTGTAGAACAAAGAGCTTGATTTTCGAGAAAAACCTACATTCACAGAAATAAAAAATAAATATAATAATTAAATTAAATTTATTTAAAATTATACTCTTTGGGAAGCTTATAATAAGGACTACATACTTACAAAAAATAAATTTTAAATGAATTCATTTGATCCCCCAAAAGGTAAATCAAAAGTGGTTTTTTATCAGCATTTTGATAGGTGTAAAAGAGACTCCATTATAGGTATGGTTTAAAACTACTGGGGTTATATCCAAGGGGGTTTGATTTAAGGTAGTTTGATCAAACCCTCTTCAATTATAATTCTTTCAATGGAACTTTTTAAAGCTTAAATCATTATATTTTCTAAAAATATGTGATTTCAGCAAAAATTAGATCCTCCCAAAAATTGTAAACCAGCTTTGTGGGATCACGACTAACCCATGTTTGAGGTTTAAGTTATTTTCAGATTTTAGGTGCTTGAATTATCAAATAAAGATTCAATTTCAGCAATAAAGCAAGAAATGCGCACAATTTCAACACTAAATCATATGTAACCATGAGGGCTACATGCAAAATAAGATCACAAGGTGTGGCTAAACCATCACAAGCAAGATAAAAAAAATAAAAATTGGTCCTCAAAATTAAATTAAAATTCATCGATAACCAAAAGAAGATTCACAATCTTCGAAATGGCACAATACATAACTATGTGACTAAACTAGCCACCAAATGAGGAAGGAGGGAACAACGTCTGACTATCACAATAGTCCCTCATATGGTGTGGAGTGAGCATGCCAACTGCATGGCATGAGGTGTACTCCTTGACTACATCCCGCATTGCATTGTCACGCGGCATGGACTTGCCAAGTGGCCCACACACTCCTTGGCTTTCCACATGGAATGTACACCTCGGCCACATTCTGCATTGTATCTCAGTATGGCATGGTCATACACCATCCAGAGAAGGAATGTACTGGTTGTATGCCTCATGGAAGTGTGTATGTGGCTTTACAGAAGTAGGCACGCACAGAACATACCCTACATAGTGATACCTCATGGACAAGGCACACATAGGTGCTCACCATAGCCAGAGGTATACATGGCTAGGACATACCCATATGCCAACCGAACAAACATTGTTGAGAGAAAACATGAGTTTCCCCCAATAAGTGTATGAGGCCCCATTATGCTTATCACACAAGTAGGCTAACATAACACAATCTCATAATGCACCTTCACATGTCTATGCATGTGGCATCGTGTCCTCGAGCTCGGCTCACTACCATCAACAACATGACACCATCACCAACACTATGTCATAACATCAGTGTGGTGTGGCATCATATCTATGGAATCATGGTAGAACACGTGCAGATATGAAATATATAATGCATATATGAGTATATCAATATGGGGCTACTCAAGCCTCACCTCTCATACGAATGAGGTTGACTCGCTAATGTCAGCTCAATGCCCCTATAGGTGACCAAGCAATTCCAGCTCAACATCCCTACGAACGACCAAAAAATACTAACAAACTAATGTTGTTGTACTCAAAATTGTGGGGATTAGTGTCACGCCAAAAATTTTCCACTCGAAAATGTATTTTTTTTTTTTTTTTGTTTAAATACATTGGTTAACCTAATTATTAATCTAACAGTTGAGGTGAGGGTTATAACTAAGTTGCTCACTGCACACTATGACATGGTCACTACTTAACCCAAGTATGGTAGTTAGCTTAAGGGTTTGGTAGGAGATCCGCTAGGCTAAATTGGGTTTTCTAGAGGTGGAACATTCATCGAATTTTCCATGCACAAATCCTAATGCAGATCTAACATGTAATCATAACACTTTATTTGTTTTAATTAATTGTTAAGATATTTTAGTGAGTGCTTGACTTCGTTAACAAGGGTGAAGGGTTTACTCGAAAGCTTTCATCATATTTCAAACTTGAATTTCCATTCCTAAAAACCCAAATCAATGTATTACAATCAATTTGTGATAATAGAAAAGAAATACATGATCACAATTGTAAACCTATATCATAAAAATGATCAACCATAAAATCTACAATAATTAATTTCCATCTTTCCCATGAGTAGAGTGAATATATATATATATATTTAATTAATAAATTATATATTTTTTTCTTTAAAAAAAATAGGTTTAAATCCCTCAGTAAATAAAGTAAAATTATGATTCTAAATAAATTAACTAAACGTTTTAAAGAAGTAAGAAAAATAAACATTAAGGATATTAAATTCATCTTTTAGAAATTATATACTTATCTTTTTAATCTTTTAGCCTTCATATTCTCTTCCTAAAAGAGATTATGGAAACCTAAACTGTTACGAAAAGGGCATGAATTCTATCTTTTCTTGTTATTATTTTTTTAAATTATTCTCTCCTTCATTTCCTCGCCTTTACAGGGAAGGTGAGATAAGGCCAAATAAGGGAGCAATAATGCTTATGATGGCTTTAGGATTTATGCACCTGCTAAAAGAGTGCAGTGCCATTGAACAATAAGTAATGCAGGCATGCTGCTATTCGATAGGTCACCTATACTATAAGGAAATTTATTCGCAGTTGCTAGGAAAGTCATTAAAACAACTTTAATCCAAATAAATCAAAATGAAACAGAATAGTTGCATTCAAATATTTTAAATCTAACAATAGAGAAAATTTAGATTTAGATATCAAGTACAATATATTGATCATTTGAATATTAAAATCTGATCATGATGTTCAAATAGATGGTAGTATGCATATATAGAAAATTTACGTCAACACATTTATGTCTCCTAGACTACATCACAATAACTTTCTAATTTCTGGCTGTATAATTATGTTGCTGTTGGAAGACTTAACAATGATCTAATTGTTATTTATTGTCAACTTGAACATTAGAATTAAGTTGACACTGATAATAGACTATTAATTAAAAACAATTTCCAACAATATTATTATGAACTAACCAGCAATAATATTGAATCGATAATGTTGTTAATGTTAATGGAACTTAGTTGCTCATAATGAAATCCGTATGTACCCTCAACTTGACATCAAAAGTATTACTTACATTTTTAACTAAGTAACCTAATATTATTATTAAATCCCGAGTTAACCTCAATATAATATCATTAGATCTTTAGATCAATAATATTACCACTATTATTATTGAAACGAGTAATTATTTATTAATATTAAATGTCATATTAATATTCCTATACCACTTTTTTTTTTTAAATACTATTGTTAACATTATTAATATCAATATTATTCTTTCTATATTAAACAATGGTGTTATTAGTTTCACTAATTTTTTTATCGATGATTATAAAACAATTTCTATTTCTTATAGATCACGGGTAATAACCATAGTGTTAATAACCAGTTAATTAAAAATTATCAACATCATCCTTTATATTTTATTAATCTTTTGGTTATATATATATATATATATATTTTATTAAATATTTTACTCCTTGCGCTGCAAAAATACACTACTGTTATTAGTCTTGTAACTCTGCCAGAGCTCTTGTTGGAGTGTTGTCTATGCACTTAAACTAAAAAGAAGACACATAGAGTGGACCAGACATTTACACTTAAGCAACAACTTACTTTGCATTTTCTCTCACCTTCTATCACCTTCTAACACATCCAACTAAGGTGACAGTCTGGATACTATTCACTACCACTGACAGAGAGATAGACGAGATCTCTCATAAATTGTATCCTAACCTATTTTTATTGGGCCAATTTTCAAACTTAACGCCCAACTACAGGCTTGCTCCATTAATTAATGAGCTGTTGTGAATGACTACCACAAGATAAATTTATGCAAGCCTAATTGACATGCCTCAACCCTTAGTTAATAGCTCATTATATATATATATATTTTTTAATGTTGATCGGGGTAATATTTAGCCTTGCACGGAAGGCATTAGAAGTAACTGCTGATTTGCTTGCTCAAAAAAATCTACATAAGAAACACCCATACCATGAAATATTGGTCAACACGGTAAGCATCCCCAATCAATTGCAGATTTCTCGGGATGGCCGAACACAGCTAACAACCTACGGAGGGTCTAGGCCATCAATTCAGAGGCGATTTGACAGATGCATTTGGGAGGGTGACTTAAATGACTCTTCTAGGTATGCTAGACTTTGATTTCATGAGAAAATGACAGCGCCCCTAACTGGAGTAGAGGTAATGATGCATTAATTGATGATATACATCTCTTTTTTGAAAAGAAAAACTTTCTCGAGCTTGAAGAGATGAAGACATGTGAAGAATTTGTCTAGTGGAGAACGTCCTAAGCAGTGTAGATGGTGCCGCTATAATAAGCCGTATGCATTATTTATTTTTCTCACCAAACTCCATGTGATCAAGACGTCTAGAAGAATTTTAACCTTAATACTCACTGAATGTGATGTTTGACAACTATTCTTAACCAGGAGTAATGAACTCTATTGGAAACATTTCATAGAGGTGCCCCTCTACTCACTGGGTTAATCTAACATTGCTCCATGATAAATTTTCCATTACAGGAGTACCCGTGTGATCCTAGAACTTGCATGGATGAATTTATTTATTTATTTGATAATAAAGCATGTGAAAGGACAAAACTACGCTAAAGCTCCACTGAACACAGGCAGGAAGGTTGCGACTAAGAATTGGATGAAAAGGTGCAAATTTTAAATTCTTGCTTAAGTGCAGGGCGGTTGACTCGCTACAAGGTAGAGAAAAAGCAATGCCAAGATTATACTTCAAGATTTTATAACTTACATTTCTTGTTGTCCATCAAAATATATGTATTTTTGTTTCCTCATTTACACAATTGTTCGATTCTGCGAGGTATAAGGCTATCGGTTTTAAGGGCTACTTAATCCAGGACAAGAATCTTGTTAGAGTGTTACCCAGGTGTCCCCTCTATCATAAATCAACCCTCTGATCATATTTACCATTACCTTCATTTTATTTATTTATTTATAGTCTAGGGTTTTGTTAAATAACCCAGAAAAGAAATCATTAATATGGGGATAAGTCCACACAGTGAGTAGGGAAATATATATTAACATCTGAAAGTGAAAGAAACTAAGTATTCTTAAATCTGCCTGTTATAAATTTTACATCCATATAGTATCCTATTATCTTAGTTTTCTTCTTATGTGAAGATGGCTATGTGATCCTATAATAGTAATTCAAAAATGCTCTCTTATGCATATTTCATTTATCACATTGTGTTCTCACCACTAAAGCTTCATTTAAACCTTATCCCTTGAGTTGTCATTGCACAAAAGGAGATTTCTTTATAAAGACAGATTTTTATGAGGTCTAAGCAGATACTGATTGGTTTAAATACTCTATTATTTGAGAGGATGCAACCAAGATTATATACATATATTTCCTTTAAACAAAACAAATAAAACACAACTCTTTGTTTCAAACACTCTTTTAATACCAAATCTTGAAGTATGCACCATTTCACATTGCAGTTACACACAAAAATAAATGAGTAGCAAACTACTAAACAGGCGATTGTTCTTTTCCTGCTTTCTTTCATGTTACAACAAAACAATAGCTCTCTATATTACCAACTAGTTTTAAGAAATTCAAAGAATGACATACAATAGAAACAAGCTTGCTCTCCACCCTACCGTAATGGCGTCATGGAGCCTTGTGGGCTCTAGCCATACCCTCGAGCAAGGAATTCATAAAACTCCATGATGATAAATTAAGTCTTTTCTCATCTTTACAAGGGATAACACCAACACACCATTGATCTCTTACATCTAGGCTCTCTACTTCTATTTTAAACCAAAATATTTATTCTATGCCACCTCCTTATGACCAATAAACAAGGGTGAATGAAATATAGGAAGAACTTATCTCTTCTTTTGGTGAAGGATTTGAACACTTTTATCCATCTTTCCTCTCCAAACCAACTAGTTTGAGCACCATCTTCTAAGGAGCATATCTTCTCTCCTCTCACATCTTCTTATCATCTTCACTAAAGTTCTCCAAAGGGAGAAGTGGGTAATGCCCAAATCTTCCATCTTCTTGAGATATATATGGATCCTCCAAACCTACACTCTTTCCCACAAGTGATCACACATGTGTGAGTCTTGTGCCAATTCCAAGAACTTTTGGGGAGTAGAAGGTTGAGAATGAGAAGTCACTCTTCCCAAGCCCCAAAACTTTTTGAATTTGTCACATTCATGAATGTGGACTTTTGAGGGGTCTTTCACATCCCAAGGACAAGTTCACATGTGTCAAAAAGGTTCCAAACCCATAGGTATAGGTCCTAGGGGTTTATTCTTGTTCAAAAACCAACGAAATTGATTCAGTTATCCCTTTTTAGAACCCACACAAAAATCCATACGAATTTTGATCTTAACCAAGGGTTCCAACCCCAACCAAACTCACATGACATGTCCTACAATTGGATTCTACTCAAACATAATCACCCAACCAATAATAAAACCTCAAACCCTTCTAAGTCAAATAGGGCTACACTTATAACTTCCCAAAGATGTATTTGATTTGATTCCAACATTTGTCTATCCTCCCATTTGCATATTCGATTCCTGACCTTAAATGTTAATCCAACATTGACTCACTTAATTTCCCTCAAGAAGAGTCTTTTAATTTTCTCTCGATGGTTCACCCTTCCCATGCTAACACCGTTACCTTTCTGCACAATACCAACACAATCATAAGTAACAATGTGATCACATAAATTTGTTAACTAAATATTTTATACTTTAGCTATATAATAATCCATTTAAAATTTCAATTAGCTTTTCACAATATATGAGTGCATTCCACCTTCATTGTAGTGACAATAAACAAAATGCCAAAATTAAATGCAAGAATATCACCAAAAGATCACCTTATTTATAATCCACAATATATCTAATCATCAATTCAAGAAAGGCATATAACAAATTAGGATTGTATTAAGTACCTACGAGGCCGGGTCTTACATCCCCCTCCCCTTAGCTTAGACTTCCTCTTGGAAGTTGTTAAGGTGAAGAAAAGAAATCTCAATGTAGTAATGCACATAAATCTATTAGAATATAAATTACTCTACTTTACTGCTGAAGAAATCATAGCATTCAATCATTAAGTAGACATTAAATTAATCCCTTTCATGAATCAAACATCAAAATACTTAGAACAAAAAAAAAAATTCACCATAGAACATTTATCCAATATACTCACAATGTAGCAAAGGCTAGTCATTATCCTATAATTAATTTTTTAACAATTACACCAACATATATCCAAAACATAATAACATTGTTAGACATCCTTCAGGTTTCCCTTTTTTTTTTCATAAACATCACTCATGATGTTAGAACATATTTTCTTTCCAATTGTACTCCAAATTTTATTTTTTCACTTTCTTTCACATATAGTAGTCAAGTATTTTCACATGTCATTTATTTACAAATTTACCCACACTTCACAACAATTACACATAATTCACATCACAAGGCTCAATGGGGTTTACAAGGATGGATATTCTTGGATACCACTTGAGGCCCTTCTCTAAGGACTCCTCCATACAGATAAGAATAATCATAGAATGAGGGGAAGAATGGATTAATGACCGTCCCATACTGGTCCCATTCACAACCCCTTTCAAAAATAATTCCCCATCGCATCTACTCCCCTATACAACCTGCCAGGGAACCCCCCGGGATATGGCAGTTTACATATGTCACATTAAACCTTGCTTACCAGTAGTTAGAAAACATTAAGAAAGCCTCAAGTCAAGAAGTCATAAGATCATAAACCAACATTTCAATAAAACATAAAATTATAAAATCAAGAGAAAAAACAAATAAAGATCAATTGTAGCTACATTTCAACATTCCAATCTCAATTCAAAAATGAAATTAAATAAGTCCTTGAGGAAATTCATACTATAACAACCTTCAAGTGGCTAAATAGCCTAATACGATAAATAGAAAAGTCCACATTGCTGGCACATAATAAAATAAAACATCATCAAGAATTACCAATAATTCATATTCCAACAATAAAACTTGCACATTACGAGCACCACGTGACTTGATAAGCCACCTAAGGGGAGGAGGGGAATGGTGGTTCTCTAACCACATAAGTATAATAACATGCAATAATCCGGTGGTCCCTGACCACATAAATATGAATAATTGGTGGTCCTTGACCACATATATATGCAACATTGGTGGTCCCTAACCACATGAATTTGAGTCACTAGTTGTCCCTAACCACATAAATATGAATCATTGGTGGTCCATGTAATTCCATCCTTTACCCATGGGTTATAAACATCAAGGAATAGGTTTTCACTATGAAGCAACAACTGTGGCTCTCATAGGTGGTGGAGTAGGCCACGATCGACATCCATGGGAGGATTACAATGACTCGACATAGATCCTTTATCAGGATTAGGGACAATGCCCTAAGCTTATAATTTCTCGATGGGAGAACATGTGCCTCTCAACCCCTATTTACACTAGCTAGTGTCACACTCCCATAAGGGGGGAACCAAATGCTAGGGGTATGCATTTAACATACAAATAAAACTAACACAAAGGAATACATCACATTTCATTTAATAGACACACTTATACACTTAACACATTCATTTGAACTCTCAACTAGCTAGCTTACATAAAGGCCATCACAAAGGGTACACATATGTGATCATACATGACATCTCCTCACCCTTATCCCAAGTTGGATACCTTGTATCTCATAATTGGGGCACATCACATTTACTAGTTTTCCACTTCACAAGTCATAACACAATACACTTTTACAAAATTCACCATATTATAGAACAAAATAATACACTTAAATACATTCTAGATATTTTCTAAAAACAATATTCCCTTTGCTTCTTAATTTTGAAGATATCCACTCACTTGCATAAGTAAAAGAAATCACTAGATGATGTGCAACATTAGCTTAGATATATTACTCCATCTTCTTAGAACTCAACAATAATTGGTTCACCACACTTTCCATCTTGCTAAGTTAGTGTTTAGCATCACTTTAAAATAAAGATCTGTTTTTTTTTTTCTATAGTTATCATGCCATTCTTTTTATTTTATTCAACTATGTTTGTTATGTTCACAACATATCCATATAGGTAATACCACTATGTTTTTCACACATGTTAAAGAGAGTTTCCTACTTAATAAGGAAGATAATTAACCATTTTCATTTGAAACATCACAATATGAGACAAAAAAAATGAAAAAAATTCAATGCATAAAACACATGACAAATCATGAAATAGTAGTTCTCACAACTTATTAATATCTCTTTTATAAGTCTTGTATTTTGCTATCTAAGATTGAACCATCTAATCGTATTGTCATAATCATCATTTTCACAATCATAGCTCCATCTAATCTCATAAGATGCATAATAAGTAAAAGTCTTTAAAAGTTTTACCTAATTTAAAGTTTTCTCCTTTACATTTGGTTGTAAATTTTCTTCCCTTAAAGAGTAAATATAGTCAATGGTATAGAATACACAACATTAGTTAGAAGTTTTACAAGTCTACTTTAGTGTCTCTTATCTATATTTTAACTTTCCCATCACATAATACACCATGAGCCACACATAATTCATTACTCAACTTATAACTTCATACAAATGATTATTCAATCCTTATGACATGCACACGACCTTCAAGGTCAACACATAATTGAGTGTGTTATTACTTTTTTTTTATGGCATGCATCCTTTCTTACTTGGGCAACAAAAAGTCTTTAGTTCTTAACTCATTTATAAGAGAGTAGTAATAGCATGAGTTCTAGATAATGTTTTAACTCCAAATTCTCATTTTGAAAGGATCTCTTCACAATTCTTCTTATGTTTAATTATTATAAGGGGGTGACTTAAACATCATATTTGCTAGTCCTTAACAATCTTATTGCAATTGTATTCTTTTATGCCTTCACCTTTGACTTGAATCATAGAAATCATGTTGCTTCATTTACTATTTAATCTTTAAACAATAAGACATAAGAGTTTGGCAGTTTTTATAGTTGCACTAAGTTTACTAGATCATATTTTACTTGTAAAAGTGCTTAATTAACTTTTTAGTTTCACCCTTCAATTGTATGTAGCATCTAGTTTTGATCCTTTTTTTTCTAAATAGGGTTTACTATGCAGCTTAAGTTTTCAAATATTAGTTTACATTCTTATTCATGCAATCTTATCTACCAACCATTAGTTGACTCACCTTAGAATCTCAAACATTCAATAGCGGGACTCTTTCTCATGTTGAATCATGATTTAAATGAGTTTTAAGAGGCTTATGTGTTATTGATGTCTGAGGTATGGGTGCAAGATCGATTCTAACACATCACTAAATTGCTCTTAGATATCATCACGTAGAACCAAGGATTATGCACTTCCAAGTCGTACATCCTTAATTTCCTCTTTATCCATTCTCTAATTAACACTAGATGTGTTTGAAATGTATACATGACGAGAGTTATGAGATTTCTAGTGTGGTACTCTTTGTTGAACATATAGTTTGTTAATAAATGATGCTTACAATAAACTTATTCTACAACTAGGTTTTGAAACATGCTAGGCATATTTATGTGTAAATCGATCCTTCATCTTAAGTTTACTCAAGAACATTTAGAAAATTCTAGTACAACCTTCTCAGTTTAAGATAATATTTCTTAATCATGTTGCCTCTAATTTAAACATTAACCCCATCTTCATCTTTTTTGATTATGCTTAACTATGATTTTTTATTTAACTCTTGCCTAAGGTTCACTAGGAGGAATCAATCAATAGTCTCAAAACACTCCCTTATATTTCCTAAGTTTGAAATAATGATTACTTTTATAAAGTTGAACCATACAATTAAGAGTTATTTATTTAATTATTCAAGGTTATATGTTACTATCCACAATAATTCAACTTCTCTATCGACATCATAAATGTCCTTTTTGGTGGAAGAATTTAGGTTCCTTTAATCTTAGGTATTGAAGTGAATCATATTATTTCACTAACTCATCAAAATCTCCAATAACTATATTTAACAACCATTTCTACCTTCCTAAAGTTTTATAGCGGCCAAGCACGAAGTCCGAGCAATCCCATTAGATGGTCTACTAAACTAAGCATCACTGGATAACTGCAGCTATCTTTTGAGGTATTTTGCCTGGGAAGCTAAAAGTTTTTTCTTTTCTGTTTTTTCTTTTTTTTGAGTTACTTATCATTAATTAAATACCACAAATGGATAGAGTTTGGCTAACACATGTTTTTATAAATTTTAATAAAAATGGTTAATTGTAATTAGATTCCAATGTTCCCACACACGATAGACCCTCAAAAATTTATTG
The DNA here is from genome assembly GCA_007258455.2 of Sequoia sempervirens. Taxonomy (NCBI): domain Eukaryota; kingdom Viridiplantae; phylum Streptophyta; class Pinopsida; order Cupressales; family Cupressaceae; genus Sequoia; species Sequoia sempervirens. Next base: position 629,024,067 of record VDFB02270651.1, read on the forward strand.
GATTGTAGACATTTTGAAATTTCATTGCTGCAATGTTATTCACTTGTTGACCACATACATAATAGCTAAGACCCATCTTATTCCCAGAGTACCCGGTGTTGCAACTTGGGCTCTGATACCAAAAATGTCACGCCCAAAATTTTCCACTCTAAAATGTAATTTTATTTTATTTTTGTTTAACTACATTGGTTAAGCTAATTATTAATCTAACAGTTGAGGTGAGGGTTATAACTAAGTTGCTCACCTCACACTATGGTATGGTCACTACTTAACCCAAGTATGGAAGTTAGCTTAAGGGTTTGGTAGGAGATCCGCTTGGCTAAATTGGGTTTTCTAGAGGTGGAACATTCATTGAATTTTCCATGCCCAAATCCTAATGCAGATCTAACACAATCATAACACTTTATTTGTTTTAATTAATTGTTATGATATTTTAGTGAGTGCTTGACTTCGTTAACAAGGGTGAAGGGTTTACTCAAACGCTTTCATCATATTTCGAGCATGAATTTCCATTCCTAAAAACCCAAATCAATGTATTACAATCAATTTGTGATAATAGAAAAGAAATACATGATCACAATTGTAAACCTATTTCATAAAAATGATCAACCATAAAATCTAAAATAATTAATTTCTTTTAAATAAGATAATTCACATTCTTAATTATTTTACTTTTTTAGAATTTCCATCTTGCCCATGAGTAGAGTGAATTTATATATATATATATATATTTTTAATTACTAAATTATATTTTATTTTTCTTTAAAAAAAATAGGTTTAAATCCCTAAGTAAATAAAGTAAAATTATGATTCTAAATAAATTAACTAAACGTTTTAAAGAAGTAAGAAAAATAAACAGTAAGGATATTAAATTCATCTTTTAGAAATTAGATACTTATCTTTTTAATCTTTTAGCCTTCGTATTATCTTCTTAAAAGAGATTATGGAAACCTAAACTATTACGAAAAGGGCACGACTTCTATCTTTTCTTGTTATTATTTTTTAAAATTATTCTCTCCTTCATTTCCCCGCCTTTACAGGGAAGGTGAGATAAGGCCAAATAAGGGAGCAATAACGCTTATGATGGCTTTAGGATTTATGCACCTGTTGAAAGAGTGTAGTGCAATTAAACAATAACTAATGCAGGCATGTCGCTATTCGATACATGTTGCTATTCGATAGGTCACCTGTACTATAAGGAAATTTGTTCGCAGTTGCTGGGAAAGTCATTAAAACAACTTTAATCCAAATAAATCAAAATGAAACAGAATAGTTGCATTCAAATATTTTAAATCTAACAATAGAGAAAATTTAAATTTAGATATCAAGTACAATATATTGATCATTTGAATATTAAAATCTGATAATGATGTTCAAATAGATGGTAGTATGCATATATAGAAAATTTACGTCAACACATTTATGTCTCCTAGACTACATCACAATAACTTTCTAATTTTTGGCTGTATAATTATGTTGTTGTTGGAAGACTTAACAATGATCTAATTTTTATTTATTGTCAACTTGAACATTAGAATTAAGTTCACGCTGATAATAGACTATTAATTAAAAACAATTTCCAACAATATTATTATGAACTAACCAGCAATAATATTGAATCGATAATGCTATTAATGTTAATGGAACTTAGTTGCTCAGAATGAAATCCATATGTACCCTCAACTTGACATCAAAAGTATTACTTACATTTTTAACTAAGTAACCTAATATTATTATTAAATCTCGAGTTAACCTCAATATAATATCGTTAGATCTTTAGATCAATAATATTACCACTATTATTATAGAAACGAGTAATTATTTATTAATATTAAATGTCATATTAATATTCCTATACCACTTTTTTTTTTTTAAATACTATTGTTAACATTATTAATATCAATATTATTCTTTCTATATTAAACAATGGTGTTATTAGTTTCACTAATTTTTTATCGATGATTATAAAACAATTTCTATTTCTTATACATCACAGGTAATAACCATAGTGTTAATAACCAGTTAATTAAAAATTATCAACATCATCCTTTATATTTTATTAATCTTTTGGTTATATATATATTTTATTAAATATTTTACTCCTTGCGCTGCAAAAATACACTACTATTATTAGTCTTGTAACTATGCCAGAGCTCTCATTGGAGTGTTGTCTATGCACTCAAACTAAAAAGAAGACACATAGAGTGGACCAGACATTTACACTCAAGCAACAACTTACTTTGCATTTTCTCTCACCTTCTACCCTTCGAAGCGTAACCTAAACTGAGATACATCTAGATATCATTCACACATCATAGAGATCTGACGGGCTCTCTCTCATAAATTGTATCCTAACCTATTTTTATTGGGCCAATTTTCAAACTTAACGCCCAACTACAGGCTTGCTCCGTTAATTAATGAGCTATTGTGAATGACTGCCACAAGATAAATTTATGCAAGCCTAATTGACATGCCTCAACCCTTAGTTAATAGCTCATTATATTTTTATTTATTTTTAATGTTGATCAGGGTAATATTTAGCCTTGCATGGAAGGCGTTAGAAGTAACTCCTGATTTGCTTGCTCAAAAAAATCTGCATAAGAAACACCCATACCATGAAATATTGGTCAGCACAGTAAGCATCCCCAGTCGATTGTGGATTTCTCGGGATGGCCGAATGCAGCTGACAACCTACAGAAAGTCTAGGCCATCAATTCAGAGGCGATTTGACAAATGCCTTTGGGAGGGTGACTTAAATGACTCTTCTAGGTATGCTAGACTTTGATTTAATGAGAAAATGACAGCGCCCCTAACTAGAGTAGAGGAAACGATGCATTAATTGATGATATAGATCTTTTCTTTGAAAAGAAAAACATTCCCGAGCTTGAAGAGATGAAGACATGTGAAGAATTTATCTAGTGGAGAATGTCTTAAGTAGTGTAGATGGTGCCGCTATAATAAGGCGTATGCATTACTTATTTTTCTCACCAAACTCCACGTGATCAAGATGTCTAGAAGAATTTTAACCTTTATACTCATTGAATGTGATGTTTGACAGCTATTCTTAACCAGGCGTAATGAACTTTATTGGAAACATTTCATAGAGGTGCCCCTCTGCTCACTGGGCTAATCTAACATTGCTCCATGCTAAATTTTCCATTACAGGAGTACCCGTGTGATCCTAGAACTTGCATGGATGAATTTATTTATTTATTTGATAATAAAGCATTCGAAATGGAAAAACTATGCTAAAGCTCCACTGAACACAAGCAGGAAGGTTGCGACTAAGAATTGGATGAAAAGGTGCAAATTTTAAATTTTTGCTTGAGTGCAGGGCGGTTGACTCGCTACAGGGAAGATAAAAAGTAATGCCAAGATTATACTTCAAGATTTTATAACTTACATTTCTTGTTGTCCGTCAAAATATATGTATTTTTGTTTCCTCATTTACACAATTGTTCGATTCTGCAGGGTATAAGGCTATCAGTTTTAAGGGGTACTTAATCCAGGACAAGAATCTTGTTAGAGTGTTACCCAAGTGTCCCCTCTATCAAAAATCAACCCTCTGATCAGATTTAGCATTTCCTTCATTTTATTTATTTATTTATAGTCTAGGGTTTTCTTAAATAACCCAGTAAAGAAATCATTAATATGGGGATAAATCCACACAGTGAGTAGGGAAATCTATATTAACGTCTGAAAGTGAAAGAAACTAAGTATTCTTAAATCTGCATATTATAAATTTTACATCCATATAGTATCCTATTATCTCAGTTTTCTTCTTATGTGAAGAGGGCTATGTGATCCTATAATAGTAATTCAAAAATGCTCTCTTATGCATATTTCATTTATCACATTGTGTTCTCACCACTAAAGCTTCATTTAAACCTTATCCCTTGAGTTGTCATTGCACAAAAGGAGATTTCTTTATACAGACATATTTTTATGAGGTTTAAGCAGATACTGATTGGTTTAAATACTCTATTATTTGAGAGGATGCAACCAAGATTATATACATATATTTCCTTCAAACAAAACAAATAAAACACAAATCTTTGTTTCAAACACTCTTTTAATACCAAATCTTGAAGTATGCACTATTTCACATTACAATTACACACAAAAATAAATGAGTAGCAAACTACTAAACAGGGGATTGTTCTTTTCCTGCTTTCTTTCATGTTACAACAAAACAATAGCTCTCTATATTACCAACTAGTTTTAAGAAATTCAAAGAATGACATACAATAGAAACAAGCTTGCTCTCCACCCTACCGTAATGGCGTCATGGAGCCTTGTGGGCTCTAGCCATACCCCCCAGCAAGGAATTCATAAAACTCCATGATGATAAATGAAGTTTTTTTCTCATCTTTACAAAGGATAACACCAACACAACATTGATCTCTAACATCTAGGCTCTCTACTTCTATTTTAAACCAAAATATTTATTCTATTCCACCTCCTTATGACCAATAAACAAGGGTGAATGAAATATAGGAAGAACTTATCTCTTCTTTTGGTGAAGGATTTGAACACTTTTATCCATCTTTCCTCTCCAAACCAACTAGTTTGAGCACCATCTTCTAAGGAGCATATCTTCTCTCCTCTCACATCTTCTTATCATCTTCACTAAAGAAGTTCTCCAAAGGGAGAAGTGGGTAATGCCCAAATCTTCCATCTTCTTGAGATATATATGGATCCTCCAAACCTACACTCTTTCCCACAAGTGATCACACATGTGTGAGTCTTGTGCCAATTCCAAGAACTTTTGGGGAGTAGAAGGTTGAGAATGAGAAGTCACTCTTCCCAAGCCCCAAAACTTTTTGAATTTGTCACATTCATGAATGTGGACTTTTGAGGGGTCTTTCACATCCCAAGGACAAGTTCACATGTGTCAAAAAGGTTCCAAACCCATAGGTATAGGTCCTAGGGGTTTATTCTTGTTCAAAAACCAACGAAATTGATTCAGTTATCCCTTTTTAGAACCCACACAAAAATCCATACGAATTTTGATCTTAACCAAGGGTTCCAACCCCAACCAAACTCACATGACATGTCCTACAATTGGATTCTACTCAAACATAATCACCCAACCAATAATAAAACCTCAAACCCTTCTAAGTCAAATAGGGCTACACTTATAACTTCCCAAAGATGTATTTGATTTGATTCCAACATTTGTCTATCCTCCCATTTGCATATTCGATTCCTGACCTTAAATGTTAATCCAACATTGACTCACTTAATTTCCCTCAAGAAGAGTCTTTTAATTTTCTCTCGATGGTTCACCCTTCCCATGCTAACACCGTTACCTTTCTGCACAATACCAACACAATCATAAGTAACAATGTGATCACATAAATTTGTTAACTAAATATTTTATACTTTAGCTATATAATAATCCATTTAAAATTTCAATTAGCTTTTCACAATATATGAGTGCATTCCACCTTCATTGTAGTGACAATAAACAAAATGCCAAAATTAAATGCAAGAATATCACCAAAAGATCACCTTATTTATAATCCACAATATATCTAATCATCAATTCAAGAAAGGCATATAACAAATTAGGATTGTATTAGGTGCCTAAAGTAGGGATATAACTACGACAATTGCCCTTAGATTTTCAAAAGTTTGTGCAAGTATAGCTTATGATAGTGATTTATCAAAACATCGAAGATTCAAGATATTTGCTCCAAAAAGTCAAGATTTCGAGAGAGATTGGAATGATGAAGAATAGATCAATTAATAGAAAATTGATCATTCAAACGACAAGTCAGGATTGAAAGATCAACGGACGGTTGAGATCCATAGATTAGACATGCATTTTGATAAATGTTAGTAGTGACATGAGTGATATAGGTAGAAATAGAAATAAAGATTAAATAAATGATTTAATCTTCAAGTTTGCTATATTCAAAAGCAGGAAAAGAATTATCTTTGCATGACAAAGATAAAGATGGATTTAAAGCAACTCTTTGTTCGAATGCACGCACAAGATTTAATTAATTAAATAGGAATATTTAATTAATATGCATGTACATGCAATTGATTTAGAATTAGCTGACTGAATGACAGACAAAAAGATTACTCGAGAAAGCCACTCAGACACTACTCTAGAGTTAACTGAGCGATTTAAAGATCTTTGAGTCGAGTAAAAGTGAATACTTAGATAGTTTGCACAATTACCTAAATATAGAGAAATGTGTTAAAATATAATTTATGAATTAAATAATTCATTTAATTCAAGATTTGATATTTGAAGAATAATTAAATAAAATAAATTTATTTAATTAAATGATGAAGGGGTTTAAATGAATAATTAAATAAATAAAAGAATTTATTTAATTATAGTTGAAATATGATAAAGAGTAAATTAAATAAGAATTTATTTAATTTGACAAGAAGGATAAGGTTAATTAGTAACATAAATAATTAAATAAAAAGCGTTTATTTAATTAATCAGATGGAATAAAGAAAATATGAATTAATTAAATAATTAGGATCATTTAATTAATAGAAGAAATGAATACTTTAGAGAATAATTAAATAATTGACATTATTTAATCATGACCATGGAAGAAATACAAATTATTAAGAATATTGAAGTCGCAGGCTTAAACCAGATTTCGGTGTCTACATTTTCCCCTCTTTGATACAATGTCATTTCGGCGTTGTGTCAAAGAAAATCAATAAAAATATGCCCCAGTCATGCCCCGATGTAAATAGGTGAAGGTATGCCCTTCGAGAGAATTGACAAATTTGAGAAAGATTTGGAAATGATCCTGATTAGTCCATTGGATAGCCAGAAATGTAGTGGAGTTGACGGAATTGAAGTTGGAAGTGTTAAGGATGAGTATGGGTCGATTGAAGTTGGAAGTTGACACAACCAGTAGAAAGGATTGCCACCAAAACCCTAGGTATAAATAGAAAATGTGGTAAAAACCCATTCATTTTAACCCACATAGCTTTGAGAATTGAGATTTTGCTCTGCACTCACAGCGAAGATGTCTCCTGTTTCGAACACCCACCATCAAGCATATAGGATCCAGACGTTCAGGCGGCCGGCCGACGTGGACCCCCCGGTATGTACCTAAATCTTGACTTTTGAATTTTTGATTTGCGCGAGTTTTTATGCGTGTATTTGCAATTTGAAGTATGCATCACTTTATTAAAAAGCCGCATGTGAGTGCATAATCAACGCATTTGCATGTGGATCTATGCATTTGTAAAATTACGTTTATGGCTAGCGTAAATTTTTTTTGCAGTTCAACGCATGTGTAGTTTAGGTCAATGCATTTGATAAATAGCATCGCATATGTATTTAAAATAGCCGCATGTGTTTATTTTTCAACGCATTTGCATTTATTTTGACACAGTTGTTATTTCATTTACACAATTGCAAATGATATTTGATTTATGTAGATGCATTTGTAATTTTGCACGCATTTGCATATTAAAGTGACGCACTTGAAAAACAAATGACGCATGTGTGAAATTAAATTACACATTTGGTTTTATGCAACGCATTTGTAAAAGAATGACGCATGTGCGAAAGAATGACTCATTTGCAAAATAATGACACATTTGAATAGCATTTGATTTATTCCCTTGCATTAGGATAGATGTTTGATGTTGACATGAGGCATGTATAATGCCATTGTAGGTTGTTTTAGACACTGTATATACGCGAGAGTCGAGACCTACGACTTTTCACTTCCAAGATAGCTTGCGGAGTGCAAGGCGATGATTCTTATGGCACCTAGGTCTTCTACATGTGACAGACATGCCCCAGATTCAGGCAAACCGGGGTCTACTGACAGCATTATGTGAGCAGTGGCACTCAGAGACTTCTTCTTTTCACCTGCCTACTGGAGAGACAACAGTGACTTTAGAGGATGTCTACAGGATTTTGAGACTTTCAATCAGAGGCACGAGGGTGAGGTATGATACCTAGAGGGGTGTCGCTGAGATGTGCAGATACTACCCTCACGTCGACGTCAGACAATTAGGGTTTGATCATTATGAGATTAGATGACATGTATTGGCACAGAGGTATAGGCAGTTGTACTGTCTATTGTGTACATTGATAGGTGGGATAGTGCTTCCTAACCGTTGAGGTCATGGTTTTCCTGTGGGTTGGGGGGAGATGCTGGTAGGTATTCTAGAGCGACAGGAGGTATATGCTTGGGGTCCCTATCCCCTGGGCATGTTATATTTTCTCTTGCATGATATAGCTTATCGAGAGGCTCAGTCTATGATTTGTGGTACCACGCTCTTGATGGTATGTGTTGGAAAATATGCCTCAATCTCACAGGCTGAAACCTATGAGAAAGCATAGTCGCTATGGCATTCCTGTTGTCTGACCGACTGGTAGTTTACTTTGTGTTTTTCTCATGTCGCCAAGACAATGCTTTTGTCTTGCCGAAGGAGCCTATTGCTGTGACTTATGGCCTTCGTTGTAACTTCTACCAAGTGGAATGTCTCGGGGTCAGAATGGTTTGTTATCGGACTTCGGGGAGACTCATGGTGACTTAGAGTCTTC